>CAKJUM010000006.1:0-53397 GCA_917880725.1 Selenia dentaria | reverse complement strand
TAGAAAGATGTTATTCAGCGATGAAGAACGGGTAGGAGGTAAACAAGGAAGCATGATATAAACAGCACCTAGTTTATGTTGTCCTGCTCGGCTTCCTAAGACATTTCCCGTTTCATAGTCATCAAAGTAAAGAAAAAGTGGCATCACAATTTTTTCTCCATGACGTTGGATTATTTTTTTCCAATAAGTGCCTTGGATAAAATTTTCAATTGCACTATTAGAGGTATGGGCTATTATTTTTTAAACTTGTCATGAAATTTAAGTCTCTATAAGAAGTCCTTCAAGTGAAAAAAACATTTTTAATACATGCCTAAGGGAAACAAAACTTTGTTCACATGTTACTGGTACTAGGCGTGTGACACCGTCCTGTCTTACTGTATCTAATCTTTGCCCAATAACAATTGGTTGTGGTATAATGAAAGTATTTTTATGTTCAAAATATTGGAACCGTTTGTACTCAGTACCAAATTTTTCCAAAGGTAAGGTTATAATAGGAGTAATGCTATTCATTACAGTTTCAACACAAGAAGATGGAATCTCATTATTATGCGATAAATTTTTCTAGTCTATTTTTAATAGCTAAAACAAGAGAGTCCTGAACGCATTGTCGGAATCCTTTAATAAATAGGTCTACTACATTTCTAGGTAGATTTTGATTAGCATATAAATTAGCTATCATAGTAGATATAGATGTTTCAAATATCGCTTGAGAGGTGTCCTTATCTACACTTAAAACGTTGAGATCTGGTTCTAATAAAGGCTCATCATCTGCAACAATATCTTCGCAGTGAGGTGGATAAATGACATTATGAACATTATCAACTTGTAAATCCGATGAAATTGAACAATTTGGTTTTGCACTATGAGTTAATATGTGTCGCCTAAATGAATTAATTAACTGAAATTTTCTGTCACAATTTTCTTCAGCACATATCAGAGTTCTATATTCAGAACTAGTGTGAGACAAGGTTAAATGGGATCTAAATGCCCCAAAAGAGTTGTATTCATTTTTACATAGAAAGCAAACAACCATTGTGTTTAGTATTAGTTAGTTAAGCTACAGTCAGTCATAAGTGACTCGACAGATGTTGACCCTTTATCATAGGGACTGGATAGTTTAAATAAGCCTTTTTGTACGAAGAACCAAGGACCATAAGAAGATGGCGAATATTCCAGATTTAAGGACCAAGTGATTTTGAAACATGTATCTACTGAGGCCAAGATGTTGGGACAGTTATAAAAAGTATTAGAATTTATCACAACAAAGTACGACTTAATACTGAATAAATTAGAACCCACTATGACAATGTAAGGTTGTGGAGTGAAACCTTTTTCTATCATCTTTTGATGTCTTTTAGTAATTACTAACTCTAAATAACTGTCGTCTTGTACATGAGTAACAAAGGCTTCACGACTTTCAGCTTTTGAAGGTTTCCACTTATTATCCTTTACCTTCTTCTTTTTGGTTGGTGTGGGGGTGTCGCACTAGAGCTTGAAGAGGCAGCAGCATTAGCGGGCAAAACTATGATGCTTGGATTAATGAGTTCTGGTAAACTCAATATAGCCGCAAGATTACCATTCTCTTCGGTTGAATCTGAAATAACAAACATTGTTACTTAACATAAATTTTATTTTATAATATTTTATTATAGTTTTTTTTTCTGTTTGCTTGGCTGAGCAAATTGGGAGTCCATAGATGGTAGATATATATGATCAGATCATAAATGAACACATTAATGCATTGTCATCAAGTCTTTTTATATAATGTTTAGTATATGTAGTTTCTAACATATTAAGTCAAGAGTCAGTGTTTAGCTTGCAGTGGACATCTGTTAGAAAAGCTTTTGGCTCAAATCCTTCTTCACTGCAAATGTTTATAGCTTTCATTTTAATTGTTTAATATTTTTCTGAATTGTTTTGACATATAATGCATATACACACATCTACACTGTATATTATTATAAAGAGGAAAGATTAGTTTGTTTGAATTAAATAGGCTCCAAAACTACTGGACTGATTAGAAAAAAATATTTCACCATCAGAATCCTATATTTTCCCTACTAGGTACTTACTACTACTACTACAACATTGGCTATATAATACCTATTTTCAAAAAAGATAGGGATCTGTATGAAAACTTTGATATTATAACCCAAGGTGTTCTAAAAATAGCAAACAAGTAAAATTTACTACCTACTGTTCCATTCTATTACTTTAGTAAAGTTCAGTTATTGGCGTGTAACTCAAAAACTACTGAACCGAATTTGATAAAATTTCCATGGGACCACTATTTACAAAAAAAAAAGAATTTTGTACATCGGTTCACCCAGTCAAAAGTTACGAGGTAACAAACATTAAAAAACCAGTCAAATTGAGTACCTCCTCCTTTTTGGGAAGTCGGTAGATAACTATTAGAATATTCAGATTTTGCAGAAACACCCAGTACAGTAATTCTGTTTTAACTTGACCATCCTACATTTGGCTGTTTGACTACACAATAGACTTTTTTATGAACTGAATTATCAATAATTGTCAAGCCAAAAGGTTAATTTCAATATGACCAAGTTAAAATGGTCTTAAAGAGGTAAGGTCTATATGAATAATACAATACTTTTTGTAAAATGAGAACTTAAGTACATACCTTTTGCCAAATGAATAATATCATTGCAATAAACATCTTTTGGTTGTTTCTTTTTCAATAGTTCAATTAAAGTACTCTTTACCGTTGGGAAATTTAAGTAAAAATTGTTCACATGTTCTGGATAACTGTCGTTGAAGTCATCTACAAGCTGAAATAAAAAAAAATCTCACATAATTATGGACACACAAAATCATGATATCACTTAGGTAAATAGGTACATACCAATTTATATCCTTGTGGTTTTTGTAAAGCTGGATAATTGTTGATATATTCTTCCACAGAATATTCTGCCTGCCTCAAATCCTTGGCTCTTTTTTTTAAAGTACCATTCCACTTTGCTTGTACTATATTCCACGGTTCTGAGCTGCTTTTCAACCATGTAATGTCTTCTTCAACATTGCTGGTTCCACGCAAAATGTCAACCGACAGTGGAAGTGGTCGAGGTGATTGTAATGTATTTACTAAAGCCTGATCAGAGATTTGCACTTTCTTTTCTTTTACTTCAAGCACTCCTTGTTTTTGATATTTACGTCTTATATTTAACAGTTGAACTTACTAACTTGCCCCTTGCTTGATGTACATGTCCCTGTGCAGTGACACATGGTGGAATGTAATATGTAGTGGCTCGTTCATGTGGGAAAAGGGTTTTTATTTCTTGACTCCATTTGTGATACACACATCTAGTCACAGGTATGTTTTTATTTTCTTTTAATATATCCTTGCAAATTATAGATGCTAACAAATTTCTAGCATTTTCATTGTCTAATGATTTACCAATTGACTTTAACAATCCAGATGCCTCAAAATTTTCTTTTAATAACTGCAGTAGTTTCTGAAAAAAAGAAGCAATAATTAATAAAATAATTACTTAGAATCAAACTTCATATTATTATTGCTGCGCCTCGTGGTTTCACCTGATTTTCAATGGAAAATGATGTTGATGAAAAGTACCTATCTGATACTAAAGTTCAACCAAGTCTATTCATCCGTAGTGGCGTGAATACAAACACACACAAAGTTTCACAGTTATAATATCTATATATATACCTATAATATAAAAATTAACCTCTATTTGTCCTGGTCACGCTATAACTTGAGAACGGTTTTACCGATTGCATTCTTTTTTAAAACAATTTCTAATACTTCGTTGAAGGTTCTTACATTAAAACATCAAGAAAAGAAGGGAGGTCATGGCGAGGCCGAAGCCCGAGCCTACTACGCGAAAGAAGTCGCGGGCACTCGCTAGTTAATTTATAAAATTGGTATTATTACCTATAAAAGTTATTTATGCTTACATTATCTTTGTGCACAAGGTAAGTATTTGCCGTGCTACTTGAGTTTGATGTGGAGTGAGGATGAATTCAAGCCAATAGCTCCTGGATAAGATTGATCTGCTGGTGTCTGCTCTGCTGTTGTCACCCTTTCTAATCCACCCTCTAGATCTTCAGCTACTATTACTGAAGGTCCTGAAATAGATTTCATAGCTTTAATGAAATATTTTGGTCATTGCATTGCATGAAAACCCTGGTTTGGCATATGGAGCTTGATTCTGGCGGCTTGGCTGCTATGCATGCTAGCATCAAAGCTGCAAAAATGTGAGTGTGCTCACATCGGCGCGGGCGGCAACATCATGACATTCACATTTTACACATGACCCTAAATAAATTCACTAATGTCAAAGGGTTTGGTCATAGCATTTTAATTATTTTTGAAATAGGTAGGTAGGTACTTACACTTAAAGAAATATTGCAGCTACTCAAATCTATTGCAGCTGAAATATTCAGACTATCATTGTCTACAAAATCCGCCCGCCATATCTTCCAGCATCTTATAAATAATGCTCTTGGGCCTACTTGAGGAATCAGCTCCCTAATGTCGACATTATTAAGTGCAGCCAGGGCTTGTATAGTTATTCCATTTTCTGCAAATTTAAGGTATGACATGACGAGATTGATGTGAACACAAGATGCCCATGACAAATCTGTTTTACTATAGAGTGGTAGGTGGTACATAGGTAGGTACTTACTAATAAAAACGGCCTGGAGCTCGGGAAGCCCCCACGCCTGGAGCAAGTCAAATACTTCATCCATAACTTAGGTACCTTGAAAGGAAAACGAACTTACATTATGATAGGTCGCTAGGAATAACGAAAAGTACAAAATCACTTCATAGTTTAGTTAGGTATACTTACTTACATCAGACTCTGCGTCCTAGTATTATATTATCTTTGTCTGCGTCCACGCCGCGAAAACAAACGTTTGTTGAGCGCTAGGCCGCTAGCGCCGAAGAGATTACACAACACAAAGACACAAACGCACATTCACAGCACAGAGACACGCACGGACAAGTTTCGCTCGACTCGACTTGACGCGGTCCCGCATCTCCCGCGTTCGGAATGCGAACTGCTAGCGAACGAGCGCGGCATTTTGCACAAAAATTTTATATGCGTGTGTGGCGCCACTAAACAATGAAAAAAAACAACTCTGATGTCTGACTGAATGATATGATTTATAGTAGGCTGGTAGTTTACTAGTGATAGTATTAAATCCACCATTCGTAATTTTAATTTGAGCATTAGAGCATATATTAAAATAAAAATATTTGACTTGAAGTCGTTAGTTCCAAATTACACGCACGCACATATAAGTTTGTCGCTCGTTCGTATTTCGATATTTTGACTGATTCTATCAAAGTACTTATTACAATCGTTAAAGGGTGCGTTCGAAAAAATAAAGTTGCAATAATTAAATTAATTATGATGTTGATTGTTTTAGATAGTTTTAGTTATAGCTTCAAACAAGTTTTTTTATAAAAAAGACTAACTTAATTGTAAAATTAATAAATTGTTTTTTATAGGATCGATAAAACCAACTTGATAAAAACAATCAAGAGCATTGTTTACAGAGTCCTAATCATGTTTCTTGTACGAATGTATGACATAAAAGATAGAATCGAATATGTTCTCTTATTGAATAAGAATATTATTAAGATTAAACATTTTCACTTTGTTAAATATTTAATCATTTTAGCTTTATTGATCCAAAATATGGCAATTTATAACTTCTTAAACGTTTTTGAATATTTTAATAAAGAAAAATCCAATCAAGCAAAATTTCAACTTGATTGGCCAGATTTTTTTCAGTGTACATTGACGAAAAACAAAAGTTTCAAATTAGTCTCAGACCAGTGTATGATACGTCCTTAGACGCGTCTGCAGCTCAGCTCCGCTATCCTGCAACAAAAAAGGGACACGTTAGTACAAAAAATTTACACCCGATAGCAAAAAACATAAAAAATTTCAATTTTACAGTACAAATTTCATTAATTTGGTTATAAAGTCACCTGACCTACGAGTTCTGGTCGTTTTTTGCATTCATACGTGTGGGCGCTGCACCCGTGATCGTCACCGCGAAAACAGCACGCGAAAATACCCTAGGGACTTGGAAGATATAAAAACTCAAAAAACTCAAAGCTTCATATAGTACCCGTATAAAATCCACCTTAGCGCTGGTATTCCGCCATACATTGACGAAAAACAAAAGTTTCAAATTAGTCTCAGACCAGTGTATGATACGTCCTTAGACGCGTCTGCAGCTCAGCTCCGCTATCCTGCAACAAAAAAAGGGACACGTTAGTACAAAAAATTTACACCCGATAGCAAAAAACATAAAAAATTTCAATTTTACAGTACAAATTTCATTTATTTCGGTTATAAAGTCACCTGACCTACGAGTTCTGGTCGTTTTTTGCATTCATACGTGTGGGCGCTGCACCCGTGATCGTCACCGCGAAAACAGCACGCGAAAATACCTAGGGACTTGGAAGATATAAAAACTCAAAAAACTCAAAGCTTCATATAGTACCCGTATAAAATCCACCTTAGCGCTGGTATTCCGCCATACATTGACGAAAAACAAAAGTTTCTAAATTAGTCTCAGACCAGTGTATGATACGTCCTTAGACGCGTCTGCAGCTCAGCTCCGCTATCCTGCAACAAAAAAGGGACACGTTAGTACAAAAAATTTACACCCGATAGCAAAAAACATAAAAAATTTCAATTTTACAGTACAAATTTCATTTATTTCGGTTATAAAGTCACCTGACCTACGAGTTCTGGTCGTTTTTTGCATTCATACGTGTGGGCGCTGCACCCGTGATCGTCACCGCGAAAACAGCACGCGAAAATACCTAGGGACTTGGAAGATATAAAAACTCAAAAAACTCAAAGCTTCATATAGTACCCGTATAAAATCCACCTTAGCGCTGGTATTCCGCCATACATTGACGAAAAACAAAAGTTTCAAATTAGTCTCAGACCAGTGTATGATACGTCCTTAGACGCGTCTGCAGCTCAGCTCCGCTATCCTGCAACAAAAAAGGGACACGTTAGTACAAAAAATTTACACCCGATAGCAAAAAACATAAAAAATTTCAATTTTACAGTACAAATTTCATTTATTTCGGTTATAAAGTCACCTGACCTACGAGTTCTGGTCGTTTTTTGCATTCATACGTGTGGGCGCTGCACCCGTGATCGTCACCGCGAAAACAGCACGCGAAAATACCTAGGGACTTGGAAGATATAAAAACTCAAAAAACTCAAAGCTTCATATAGTACCCGTATAAAATCCACCTTAGCGCTGGTATTCCGCCATACATTGACGAAAACAAAAGTTTCAAATTAGTCTCAGACCAGTGTATGATACGTCCTTAGACGCGTCTGCAGCTCAGCTCCGCTATCCTGCAACAAAAAAGGGACACGTTAGTACAAAAATTTACACCCGATAGCAAAAAACATAAAAAATTTCAATTTTACAGTACAAATTTCATTAATTTGGTTATAAAGTCCACCTGACCTACGAGTTCTGGTCGTTTTTTTGCATTCATACGTGTGGGCGCTGCACCCGTGATCGTCACCGCGAAAACAGCACGCGAAAATACCTAGGGACTTGGAAGATATAAAAACTCAAAAAAACTCAAAGCTTCATATAGTACCCGTATAAAATCCACCTTAGCGCTGGTATTCCGCCATACATTGACGAAAAACAAAAGTTTCAAATTAGTCTCAGACCAGTGTATGATACGTCCTTAGACGCGTCTGCAGCTCAGCTCCGCTATCCTGCAACAAAAAAGGGACACGTTAGTACAAAAAATTTACACCCGATAGCAAAAAAACATAAAAAATTTCAATTTTACAGTACAAATTTCATTAATTTGGTTATAAAGTCACCTGACCTACGAGTTCTGGTCGTTTTTTGCATTCATACGTGTGGGCGCTGCACCCGTGATCGTCACCGCGAAAACAGCACGCGAAAATACCTAGGGACTTGGAAGATATAAAAACTCAAAAAACTCAAAGCTTCATATAGTACCCGTATAAAATCCACCTTAGCGCTGGTATTCCGCCATACATTGACGAAAAACAAAAGTTTCAAATTAGTCTCAGACCAGTGTATGATACGTCCTTAGGACGCGGTCTGCAGCTCAGCTCCGCTATCCTGCAACAAAAAAGGGACACGTTAGTACAAAAAATTTACACCCGATAGCAAAAAACATAAAAAATTTCAATTTTACAGTACAAATTTCATTAATTTGGTTATAAAGTCACCTGACCTACGAGTTCTGGTCGTTTTTTGCATTCATACGTGTGGGCGCTGCACCCGTGATCGTCACCGCGAAAACAGCACGCGAAAATACCTAGGGACTTGGAAGATATAAAAACTCAAAAAACTCAAAGCTTCATATAGTACCCGTATAAAATCCACCTTAGCGCTGGTATTCCGCCATACATTGACGAAAAACAAAAGTTTCAAATTAGTCTCAGACCAGTGTATGATACGTCCTTAGACGCGTCTGCAGCTCAGCTCCGCTATCCTGCAACAAAAAAGGGACACGTTAGTACAAAAAATTTACACCCGATAGCAAAAAACATAAAAAATTTCAATTTTACAGTACAAATTTCATTTATTTCGGTTATAAAGTCACCTGACCTACGAGTTCTGGTCGTTTTTTGCATTCATACGTGTGGGCGCTGCACCCGTGATCGTCACCGCGAAAACAGCACGCGAAAATACCTAGGGACTTGGAAGATATAAAAACTCAAAGATTCATATAGTACCCGTATAAAATCCACCTTAGCGCTGGTATTCCGCCATACATTGACGAAAAACAAAAGTTTCAAATTAGTCTCAGACCAGTGTATGATACGTCCTTAGACGCGTCTGCAGCTCAGCTCCGCTATCCTGCAACAAAAAAGGGACACGTTAGTACAAAAAATTTACACCCGATAGCAAAAAACATAAAAAATTTCAATTTTACAGTACAAATTTCATTTATTTCGGTTATAAAGTCACCTGACCTACGAGTTCTGGTCGTTTTTTGCATTCATACGTGTGGGCGCTGCACCCGTGATCGTCACCGCGAAAACAGCACGCGAAAATACCTAGGGACTTGGAAGATATAAAAACTCAAAAAACTCAAAGCTTCATATAGTACCCGTATAAAATCCACCTTAGCGCTGGTATTCCGCCATACATTGACGAAAAACAAAAGTTTCAAATTAGTCTCAGACCAGTGTATGATACGTCCTTAGACGCGTCTGCAGCTCAGCTCCGCTATCCTGCAACAAAAAAGGGACACGTTAGTACAAAAAATTTACACCCGATAGCAAAAAACATAAAAAATTTCAATTTTACAGTACAAATTTCATTTATTTCGGTTATAAAGTCACCTGACCTACGAGTTCTGGTCGTTTTTTGCATTCATACGTGTGGGCGCTGCACCCGTGATCGTCACCGCGAAAACAGCACGCGAAAATACCTAGGGACTTGGAAGATATAAAAACTCAAAAAACTCAAAGCTTCATATAGTACCCGTATAAAATCCACCTTAGCGCTGGTATTCCGCCATACATTGACGAAAAACAAAAGTTTCAAATTAGTCTCAGACCAGTGTATGATACGTCCTTAGACGCGTCTGCAGCTCAGCTCCGCTATCCTGCAACAAAAAAGGGACACGTTAGTACAAAAAATTTACACCCGATAGCAAAAAACATAAAAAATTTCAATTTTACAGTACAAATTTCATTAATTTGGTTATAAAGTCACCTGACCTACGAGTTCTGGTCGTTTTTTGCATTCATACGTGTGGGCGCTGCACCCGTGATCGTCACCGCGAAAACAGCACGCGAAAATACCTAGGGACTTGGAAGATATAAAAACTCAAAAAACTCAAAGCTTCATATAGTACCCGTATAAAATCCACCTTAGCGCTGGTATTCCGCCATACATTGACGAAAAACAAAAGTTTCAAATTAGTCTCAGACCAGTGTATGATACGTCCTTAGACGCGTCTGCAGCTCAGCTCCGCTATCCTGCAACAAAAAAGGGACACGTTAGTACAAAAAATTTACACCCGATAGCAAAAAACATAAAAAATTTCAATTTTACAGTACAAATTTCATTTATTTCGGTTATAAAGTCACCTGACCTACGAGTTCTGGTCGTTTTTTGCATTCATACGTGTGGGCGCTGCACCCGTGATCGTCACCGCGAAAACAGCACGCGAAAATACCTAGGGACTTGGAAGATATAAAAACTCAAAAAACTCAAAGCTTCATATAGTACCCGTATAAAATCCACCTTAGCGCTGGTATTCCGCCATACATTGACGAAAAACAAAAGTTTCAAATTAGTCTCAGACCAGTGTATGATACGTCCTTAGACGCGTCTGCAGCTCAGCTCCGCTATCCTGCAACAAAAAAGGGACACGTTAGTACAAAAAATTTACACCCGATAGCAAAAAACATAAAAAATTTCAATTTTACAGTACAAATTTCATTTATTTCGGTTATAAAGTCACCTGACCTACGAGTTCTGGTCGTTTTTTGCATTCATACGTGTGGGCGCTGCACCCGTGATCGTCACCGCGAAAACAGCACGCGAAAATACCTAGGGACTTGGAAGATATAAAAACTCAAAGCTTCATATAGTACCCGTATAAAATCCACCTTAGCGCTGGTATTCCGCCATACATTGACGAAAAACAAAAGTTTCAAATTAGTCTCAGACCAGTGTATGATACGTCCTTAGACGCGTCTGCAGCTCAGCTCCGCTATCCTGCAACAAAAAAGGGACACGTTAGTACAAAAAATTTACACCCGATAGCAAAAAACATAAAAAATTTCAATTTTACAGTACAAATTTCATTTATTTCGGTTATAAAGTCACCTGACCTACGAGTTCTGGTCGTTTTTTGCATTCATACGTGTGGGCGCTGCACCCGTGATCGTCACCGCGAAAACAGCACGCGAAAATACCTAGGGACTTGGAAGATATAAAAACTCAAAAAACTCAAAGCTTCATATAGTACCCGTATAAAATCCACCTTAGCGCTGGTATTCCGCCATACATTGACGAAAAACAAAAGTTTCAAATTAGTCTCAGACCAGTGTATGATACGTCCTTAGACGCGTCTGCAGCTCAGCTCCGCTATCCTGCAACAAAAAAGGGACACGTTAGTACAAAAAATTTACACCCGATAGCAAAAAACATAAAAAATTTCAATTTTACAGTACAAATTTCATTAATTTGGTTATAAAGTCACCTGACCTACGAGTTCTGGTCGTTTTTTGCATTCATACGTGTGGGCGCTGCACCCGTGATCGTCACCGCGAAAACAGCACGCGAAAATACCTAGGGACTTGGAAGATATAAAAACTCAAAAAACTCAAAGCTTCATATAGTACCCGTATAAAATCCACCTTAGCGCTGGTATTCCGCCATACATTGACGAAAAACAAAAGTTTCAAATTAGTCTCAGACCAGTGTATGATACGTCCTTAGACGCGTCTGCAGCTCAGCTCCGCTATCCTGCAACAAAAAAGGGACACGTTAGTACAAAAAATTTACACCCGATAGCAAAAAACATAAAAAATTTCAATTTTACAGTACAAATTTCATTTATTTCGGTTATAAAGTCACCTGACCTACGAGTTCTGGTCGTTTTTTGCATTCATACGTGTGGGCGCTGCACCCGTGATCGTCACCGCGAAAACAGCACGCGAAAATACCTAGGGACTTGGAAGATATAAAAACTCAAAAAACTCAAAGCTTCATATAGTACCCGTATAAAATCCACCTTAGCGCTGGTATTCCGCCATACATTGACGAAAAACAAAAGTTTCAAATTAGTCTCAGACCAGTGTATGATACGTCCTTAGACGCGTCTGCAGCTCAGCTCCGCTATCCTGCAACAAAAAAGGGACACGTTAGTACAAAAAATTTACACCCGATAGCAAAAAACATAAAAAATTTCAATTTTACAGTACAAATTTCATTAATTTGGTTATAAAGTCACCTGACCTACGAGTTCTGGTCGTTTTTTGCATTCATACGTGTGGGCGCTGCACCCGTGATCGTCACCGCGAAAACAGCACGCGAAAATACCTAGGGACTTGGAAGATATAAAAACTCAAAAAACTCAAAGCTTCATATAGTACCCGTATAAAATCCACCTTAGCGCTGGTATTCCGCCATACATTGACGAAAAACAAAAGTTTCAAATTAGTCTCAGACCAGTGTATGATACGTCCTTAGACGCGTCTGCAGCTCAGCTCCGCTATCCTGCAACAAAAAAGGGACACGTTAGTACAAAAAATTTACACCCGATAGCAAAAAACATAAAAAATTTCAATTTTACAGTACAAATTTCATTAATTTGGTTATAAAGTCACCTGACCTACGAGTTCTGGTCGTTTTTTGCATTCATACGTGTGGGCGCTGCACCCGTGATCGTCACCGCGAAAACAGCACGCGAAAATACCTAGGGACTTGGAAGATATAAAAACTCAAAAAACTCAAAGCTTCATATAGTACCCGTATAAAATCCACCTTAGCGCTGGTATTCCGCCATACATTGACGAAAAACAAAAGTTTCAAATTAGTCTCAGACCAGTGTATGATACGTCCTTAGACGCGTCTGCAGCTCAGCTCCGCTATCCTGCAACAAAAAAGGGACACGTTAGTACAAAAAATTTACACCCGATAGCAAAAAACATAAAAAATTTCAATTTTACAGTACAAATTTCATTAATTTGGTTATAAAGTCACCTGACCTACGAGTTCTGGTCGTTTTTTGCATTCATACGTGTGGGCGCTGCACCCGTGATCGTCACCGCGAAAACAGCACGCGAAAATACCTAGGGACTTGGAAGATATAAAAACTCAAAAAACTCAAAGCTTCATATAGTACCCGTATAAAATCCACCTTAGCGCTGGTATTCCGCCATACATTGACGAAAAACAAAAGTTTCAAATTAGTCTCAGACCAGTGTATGATACGTCCTTAGACGCGTCTGCAGCTCAGCTCCGCTATCCTGCAACAAAAAAGGGACACGTTAGTACAAAAAATTTACACCCGATAGCAAAAAACATAAAAAATTTCAATTTTACAGTACAAATTTCATTTATTTCGGTTATAAAGTCACCTGACCTACGAGTTCTGGTCGTTTTTTGCATTCATACGTGTGGGCGCTGCACCCGTGATCGTCACCGCGAAAACAGCACGCGAAAATACCTAGGGACTTGGAAGATATAAAAACTCAAAGCTTCATATAGTACCCGTATAAAATCCACCTTAGCGCTGGTATTCCGCCATACATTGACGAAAAACAAAAGTTTCAAATTAGTCTCAGACCAGTGTATGATACGTCCTTAGACGCGTCTGCAGCTCAGCTCCGCTATCCTGCAACAAAAAAGGGACACGTTAGTACAAAAAATTTACACCCGATAGCAAAAAACATAAAAAATTTCAATTTTACAGTACAAATTTCATTTATTTCGGTTATAAAGTCACCTGACCTACGAGTTCTGGTCGTTTTTTGCATTCATACGTGTGGGCGCTGCACCCGTGATCGTCACCGCGAAAACAGCACGCGAAAATACCTAGGGACTTGGAAGATATAAAAACTCAAAAAACTCAAAGCTTCATATAGTACCCGTATAAAATCCACCTTAGCGCTGGTATTCCGCCATACATTGACGAAAAACAAAAGTTTCAAATTAGTCTCAGACCAGTGTATGATACGTCCTTAGACGCGTCTGCAGCTCAGCTCCGCTATCCTGCAACAAAAAAGGGACACGTTAGTACAAAAAATTTACACCCGATAGCAAAAAACATAAAAAATTTCAATTTTACAGTACAAATTTCATTTATTTCGGTTATAAAGTCACCTGACCTACGAGTTCTGGTCGTTTTTTGCATTCATACGTGTGGGCGCTGCACCCGTGATCGTCACCGCGAAAACAGCACGCGAAAATACCTAGGGACTTGGAAGATATAAAAACTCAAAAAACTCAAAGCTTCATATAGTACCCGTATAAAATCCACCTTAGCGCTGGTATTCCGCCATACATTGACGAAAAACAAAAGTTTCAAATTAGTCTCAGACCAGTGTATGATACGTCCTTAGACGCGTCTGCAGCTCAGCTCCGCTATCCTGCAACAAAAAAGGGACACGTTAGTACAAAAAATTTACACCCGATAGCAAAAAACATAAAAAATTTCAATTTTACAGTACAAATTTCATTAATTTGGTTATAAAGTCACCTGACCTACGAGTTCTGGTCGTTTTTTGCATTCATACGTGTGGGCGCTGCACCCGTGATCGTCACCGCGAAAACAGCACGCGAAAATACCTAGGGACTTGGAAGATATAAAAACTCAAAAAACTCAAAGCTTCATATAGTACCCGTATAAAATCCACCTTAGCGCTGGTATTCCGCCATACATTGACGAAAAACAAAAGTTTCAAATTAGTCTCAGACCAGTGTATGATACGTCCTTAGACGCGTCTGCAGCTCAGCTCCGCTATCCTGCAACAAAAAAGGGACACGTTAGTACAAAAAATTTACACCCGATAGCAAAAAACATAAAAAATTTCAATTTTACAGTACAAATTTCATTAATTTGGTTATAAAGTCACCTGACCTACGAGTTCTGGTCGTTTTTTGCATTCATACGTGTGGGCGCTGCACCCGTGATCGTCACCGCGAAAACAGCACGCGAAAATACCTAGGGACTTGGAAGATATAAAAACTCAAAAAACTCAAAGCTTCATATAGTACCCGTATAAAATCCACCTTAGCGCTGGTATTCCGCCATACATTGACGAAAAACAAAAGTTTCAAATTAGTCTCAGACCAGTGTATGATACGTCCTTAGACGCGTCTGCAGCTCAGCTCCGCTATCCTGCAACAAAAAAGGGACACGTTAGTACAAAAAATTTACACCCGATAGCAAAAAACATAAAAAATTTCAATTTTACAGTACAAATTTCATTTATTTCGGTTATAAAGTCACCTGACCTACGAGTTCTGGTCGTTTTTTGCATTCATACGTGTGGGCGCTGCACCCGTGATCGTCACCGCGAAAACAGCACGCGAAAATACCTAGGGACTTGGAAGATATAAAAACTCAAAGCTTCATATAGTACCCGTATAAAATCCACCTTAGCGCTGGTATTCCGCCATACATTGACGAAAAACAAAAGTTTCAAATTAGTCTCAGACCAGTGTATGATACGTCCTTAGACGCGTCTGCAGCTCAGCTCCGCTATCCTGCAACAAAAAAGGGACACGTTAGTACAAAAAATTTACACCCGATAGCAAAAAACATAAAAAATTTCAATTTTACAGTACAAATTTCATTTATTTCGGTTATAAAGTCACCTGACCTACGAGTTCTGGTCGTTTTTTGCATTCATACGTGTGGGCGCTGCACCCGTGATCGTCACCGCGAAAACAGCACGCGAAAATACCTAGGGACTTGGAAGATATAAAAACTCAAAAAACTCAAAGCTTCATATAGTACCCGTATAAAATCCACCTTAGCGCTGGTATTCCGCCATACATTGACGAAAAACAAAAGTTTCAAATTAGTCTTAGACCAGTGTATGATACGTCCTTAGACGCGTCTGCAGCTCAGCTCCGCTATCCTGCAACAAAAAAGGGACACGTTAGTACAAAAAATTTACACCCGATAGCAAAAAACATAAAAAATTTCAATTTTACAGTACAAATTTCATTAATTTGGTTATAAAGTCACCTGACCTACGAGTTCTGGTCGTTTTTTGCATTCATACGTGTGGGCGCTGCACCCGTGATCGTCACCGCGAAAACAGCACGCGAAAATACCTAGGGACTTGGAAGATATAAAAACTCAAAAAACTCAAAGCTTCATATAGTACCCGTATAAAATCCACCTTAGCGCTGGTATTCCGCCATACATTGACGAAAAACAAAAGTTTCAAATTAGTCTCAGACCAGTGTATGATACGTCCTTAGACGCGTCTGCAGCTCAGCTCCGCTATCCTGCAACAAAAAAGGGACACGTTAGTACAAAAAATTTACACCCGATAGCAAAAAACATAAAAAATTTCAATTTTACAGTACAAATTTCATTTATTTCGGTTATAAAGTCACCTGACCTACGAGTTCTGGTCGTTTTTTGCATTCATACGTGTGGGCGCTGCACCCGTGATCGTCACCGCGAAAACAGCACGCGAAAATACCTAGGGACTTGGAAGATATAAAAACTCAAAAAACTCAAAGCTTCATATAGTACCCGTATAAAATCCACCTTAGCGCTGGTATTCCGCCATACATTGACGAAAAACAAAAGTTTCAAATTAGTCTCAGACCAGTGTATGATACGTCCTTAGACGCGTCTGCAGCTCAGCTCCGCTATCCTGCAACAAAAAAGGGACACGTTAGTACAAAAAATTTACACCCGATAGCAAAAAACATAAAAAATTTCAATTTTACAGTACAAATTTCATTTATTTCGGTTATAAAGTCACCTGACCTACGAGTTCTGGTCGTTTTTTGCATTCATACGTGTGGGCGCTGCACCCGTGATCGTCACCGCGAAAACAGCACGCGAAAATACCTAGGGACTTGGAAGATATAAAAACTCAAAAAACTCAAAGCTTCATATAGTACCCGTATAAAATCCACCTTAGCGCTGGTATTCCGCCATACATTGACGAAAAACAAAAGTTTCAAATTAGTCTCAGACCAGTGTATGATACGTCCTTAGACGCGTCTGCAGCTCAGCTCCGCTATCCTGCAACAAAAAAGGGACACGTTAGTACAAAAAATTTACACCCGATAGCAAAAAACATAAAAAATTTCAATTTTACAGTACAAATTTCATTAATTTGGTTATAAAGTCACCTGACCTACGAGTTCTGGTCGTTTTTTGCATTCATACGTGTGGGCGCTGCACCCGTGATCGTCACCGCGAAAACAGCACGCGAAAATACCTAGGGACTTGGAAGATATAAAAACTCAAAAAACTCAAAGCTTCATATAGTACCCGTATAAAATCCACCTTAGCGCTGGTATTCCGCCATACATTGACGAAAAACAAAAGTTTCAAATTAGTCTCAGACCAGTGTATGATACGTCCTTAGACGCGTCTGCAGCTCAGCTCCGCTATCCTGCAACAAAAAAGGGACACGTTAGTACAAAAAATTTACACCCGATAGCAAAAAACATAAAAAATTTCAATTTTACAGTACAAATTTCATTTATTTCGGTTATAAAGTCACCTGACCTACGAGTTCTGGTCGTTTTTTGCATTCATACGTGTGGGCGCTGCACCCGTGATCGTCACCGCGAAAACAGCACGCGAAAATACCTAGGGACTTGGAAGATATAAAAACTCAAAAAACTCAAAGCTTCATATAGTACCCGTATAAAATCCACCTTAGCGCTGGTATTCCGCCATACATTGACGAAAAACAAAAGTTTCAAATTAGTCTCAGACCAGTGTATGATACGTCCTTAGACGCGTCTGCAGCTCAGCTCCGCTATCCTGCAACAAAAAAGGGACACGTTAGTACAAAAAATTTACACCCGATAGCAAAAAACATAAAAAATTTCAATTTTACAGTACAAATTTCATTTATTTCGGTTATAAAGTCACCTGACCTACGAGTTCTGGTCGTTTTTTGCATTCATACGTGTGGGCGCTGCACCCGTGATCGTCACCGCGAAAACAGCACGCGAAAATACCTAGGGACTTGGAAGATATAAAAACTCAAAAAACTCAAAGCTTCATATAGTACCCGTATAAAATCCACCTTAGCGCTGGTATTCCGCCATACATTGACGAAAAACAAAAGTTTCAAATTAGTCTCAGACCAGTGTATGATACGTCCTTAGACGCGTCTGCAGCTCAGCTCCGCTATCCTGCAACAAAAAAGGGACACGTTAGTACAAAAAATTTACACCCGATAGCAAAAAACATAAAAAATTTCAATTTTACAGTACAAATTTCATTAATTTGGTTATAAAGTCACCTGACCTACGAGTTCTGGTCGTTTTTTGCATTCATACGTGTGGGCGCTGCACCCGTGATCGTCACCGCGAAAACAGCACGCGAAAATACCTAGGGACTTGGAAGATATAAAAACTCAAAAAACTCAAAGCTTCATATAGTACCCGTATAAAATCCACCTTAGCGCTGGTATTCCGCCATACATTGACGAAAAACAAAAGTTTCAAATTAGTCTCAGACCAGTGTATGATACGTCCTTAGACGCGTCTGCAGCTCAGCTCCGCTATCCTGCAACAAAAAAGGGACACGTTAGTACAAAAAATTTACACCCGATAGCAAAAAACATAAAAAATTTCAATTTTACAGTACAAATTTCATTAATTTGGTTATAAAGTCACCTGACCTACGAGTTCTGGTCGTTTTTTGCATTCATACGTGTGGGCGCTGCACCCGTGATCGTCACCGCGAAAACAGCACGCGAAAATACCTAGGGACTTGGAAGATATAAAAACTCAAAAAACTCAAAGCTTCATATAGTACCCGTATAAAATCCACCTTAGCGCTGGTATTCCGCCATACATTGACGAAAAACAAAAGTTTCAAATTAGTCTCAGACCAGTGTATGATACGTCCTTAGACGCGTCTGCAGCTTAGCTCCGCTATCCTGCAACAAAAAAGGGACACGTTAGTACAAAAAATTTACACCCGATAGCAAAAAACATAAAAAATTTCAATTTTACAGTACAAATTTCATTAATTTGGTTATAAAGTCACCTGACCTACGAGTTCTGGTCGTTTTTTGCATTCATACGTGTGGGCGCTGCACCCGTGATCGTCACCGCGAAAACAGCACGCGAAAATACCTAGGGACTTGGAAGATATAAAAACTCAAAAAACTCAAAGCTTCATATAGTACCCGTATAAAATCCACCTTAGCGCTGGTATTCCGCCATACATTGACGAAAAACAAAAGTTTCAAATTAGTCTCAGACCAGTGTATGATACGTCCTTAGACGCGTCTGCAGCTCAGCTCCGCTATCCTGCAACAAAAAAGGGACACGTTAGTACAAAAAATTTACACCCGATAGCAAAAAACATAAAAAATTTCAATTTTACAGTACAAATTTCATTTATTTCGGTTATAAAGTCACCTGACCTACGAGTTCTGGTCGTTTTTTGCATTCATACGTGTGGGCGCTGCACCCGTGATCGTCACCGCGAAAACAGCACGCGAAAATACCTAGGGACTTGGAAGATATAAAAACTCAAAAAACTCAAAGCTTCATATAGTACCCGTATAAAATCCACCTTAGCGCTGGTATTCCGCCATACATTGACGAAAAACAAAAGTTTCAAATTAGTCTCAGACCAGTGTATGATACGTCCTTAGACGCGTCTGCAGCTCAGCTCCGCTATCCTGCAACAAAAAAGGGACACGTTAGTACAAAAAATTTACACCCGATAGCAAAAAACATAAAAAATTTCAATTTTACAGTACAAATTTCATTAATTTGGTTATAAAGTCACCTGACCTACGAGTTCTGGTCGTTTTTTGCATTCATACGTGTGGGCGCTGCACCCGTGATCGTCACCGCGAAAACAGCACGCGAAAATACCTAGGGACTTGGAAGATATAAAAACTCAAAAAACTCAAAGCTTCATATAGTACCCGTATAAAATCCACCTTAGCGCTGGTATTCCGCCATACATTGACGAAAAACAAAAGTTTCAAATTAGTCTCAGACCAGTGTATGATACGTCCTTAGACGCGTCTGCAGCTCAGCTCCGCTATCCTGCAACAAAAAAGGGACACGTTAGTACAAAAAATTTACACCCGATAGCAAAAAACATAAAAAATTTCAATTTTACAGTACAAATTTCATTAATTTGGTTATAAAGTCACCTGACCTACGAGTTCTGGTCGTTTTTTGCATTCATACGTGTGGGCGCTGCACCCGTGATCGTCACCGCGAAAACAGCACGCGAAAATACCTAGGGACTTGGAAGATATAAAAACTCAAAAAACTCAAAGCTTCATATAGTACCCGTATAAAATCCACCTTAGCGCTGGTATTCCGCCATACATTGACGAAAAACAAAAGTTTCAAATTAGTCTCAGACCAGTGTATGATACGTCCTTAGACGCGTCTGCAGCTCAGCTCCGCTATCCTGCAACAAAAAAGGGACACGTTAGTACAAAAAATTTACACCCGATAGCAAAAAACATAAAAAATTTCAATTTTACAGTACAAATTTCATTAATTTGGTTATAAAGTCACCTGACCTACGAGTTCTGGTCGTTTTTTGCATTCATACGTGTGGGCGCTGCACCCGTGATCGTCACCGCGAAAACAGCACGCGAAAATACCTAGGGACTTGGAAGATATAAAAACTCAAAAAACTCAAAGCTTCATATAGTACCCGTATAAAATCCACCTTAGCGCTGGTATTCCGCCATACATTGACGAAAAACAAAAGTTTCAAATTAGTCTCAGACCAGTGTATGATACGTCCTTAGACGCGTCTGCAGCTCAGCTCCGCTATCCTGCAACAAAAAAGGGACACGTTAGTACAAAAAATTTACACCCGATAGCAAAAAACATAAAAAATTTCAATTTTACAGTACAAATTTCATTTATTTCGGTTATAAAGTCACCTGACCTACGAGTTCTGGTCGTTTTTTGCATTCATACGTGTGGGCGCTGCACCCGTGATCGTCACCGCGAAAACAGCACGCGAAAATACCTAGGGACTTGGAAGATATAAAAACTCAAAGCTTCATATAGTACCCGTATAAAATCCACCTTAGCGCTGGTATTCCGCCATACATTGACGAAAAACAAAAGTTTCAAATTAGTCTCAGACCAGTGTATGATACGTCCTTAGACGCGTCTGCAGCTCAGCTCCGCTATCCTGCAACAAAAAAGGGACACGTTAGTACAAAAAATTTACACCCGATAGCAAAAAACATAAAAAATTTCAATTTTACAGTACAAATTTCATTAATTTGGTTATAAAGTCACCTGACCTACGAGTTCTGGTCGTTTTTTGCATTCATACGTGTGGGCGCTGCACCCGTGATCGTCACCGCGAAAACAGCACGCGAAAATACCTAGGGACTTGGAAGATATAAAAACTCAAAAAACTCAAAGCTTCATATAGTACCCGTATAAAATCCACCTTAGCGCTGGTATTCCGCCATACATTGACGAAAAACAAAAGTTTCAAATTAGTCTCAGACCAGTGTATGATACGTCCTTAGACGCGTCTGCAGCTCAGCTCCGCTATCCTGCAACAAAAAAGGGACACGTTAGTACAAAAAATTTACACCCGATAGCAAAAAACATAAAAAATTTCAATTTTACAGTACAAATTTCATTTATTTCGGTTATAAAGTCACCTGACCTACGAGTTCTGGTCGTTTTTTGCATTCATACGTGTGGGCGCTGCACCCGTGATCGTCACCGCGAAAACAGCACGCGAAAATACCTAGGGACTTGGAAGATATAAAAACTCAAAAAACTCAAAGCTTCATATAGTACCCGTATAAAATCCACCTTAGCGCTGGTATTCCGCCATACATTGACGAAAAACAAAAGTTTCAAATTAGTCTCAGACCAGTGTATGATACGTCCTTAGACGCGTCTGCAGCTCAGCTCCGCTATCCTGCAACAAAAAAGGGACACGTTAGTACAAAAAATTTACACCCGATAGCAAAAAACATAAAAAATTTCAATTTTACAGTACAAATTTCATTAATTTGGTTATAAAGTCACCTGACCTACGAGTTCTGGTCGTTTTTTGCATTCATACGTGTGGGCGCTGCACCCGTGATCGTCACCGCGAAAACAGCACGCGAAAATACCTAGGGACTTGGAAGATATAAAAACTCAAAAAACTCAAAGCTTCATATAGTACCCGTATAAAATCCACCTTAGCGCTGGTATTCCGCCATACATTGACGAAAAACAAAAGTTTCAAATTAGTCTCAGACCAGTGTATGATACGTCCTTAGACGCGTCTGCAGCTCAGCTCCGCTATCCTGCAACAAAAAAGGGACACGTTAGTACAAAAAATTTACACCCGATAGCAAAAAACATAAAAAATTTCAATTTTACAGTACAAATTTCATTAATTTGGTTATAAAGTCACCTGACCTACGAGTTCTGGTCGTTTTTTGCATTCATACGTGTGGGCGCTGCACCCGTGATCGTCACCGCGAAAACAGCACGCGAAAATACCTAGGGACTTGGAAGATATAAAAACTCAAAAAACTCAAAGCTTCATATAGTACCCGTATAAAATCCACCTTAGCGCTGGTATTCCGCCATACATTGACGAAAAACAAAAGTTTCAAATTAGTCTCAGACCAGTGTATGATACGTCCTTAGACGCGTCTGCAGCTCAGCTCCGCTATCCTGCAACAAAAAAGGGACACGTTAGTACAAAAAATTTACACCCGATAGCAAAAAACATAAAAAATTTCAATTTTACAGTACAAATTTCATTTATTTCGGTTATAAAGTCACCTGACCTACGAGTTCTGGTCGTTTTTTGCATTCATACGTGTGGGCGCTGCACCCGTGATCGTCACCGCGAAAACAGCACGCGAAAATACCTAGGGACTTGGAAGATATAAAAACTCAAAAAACTCAAAGCTTCATATAGTACCCGTATAAAATCCACCTTAGCGCTGGTATTCCGCCATACATTGACGAAAAACAAAAGTTTCAAATTAGTCTCAGACCAGTGTATGATACGTCCTTAGACGCGTCTGCAGCTCAGCTCCGCTATCCTGCAACAAAAAAGGGACACGTTAGTACAAAAAATTTACACCCGATAGCAAAAAACATAAAAAATTTCAATTTTACAGTACAAATTTCATTTATTTCGGTTATAAAGTCACCTGACCTACGAGTTCTGGTCGTTTTTTGCATTCATACGTGTGGGCGCTGCACCCGTGATCGTCACCGCGAAAACAGCACGCGAAAATACCTAGGGACTTGGAAGATATAAAAACTCAAAAAACTCAAAGCTTCATATAGTACCCGTATAAAATCCACCTTAGCGCTGGTATTCCGCCATACATTGACGAAAAACAAAAGTTTCAAATTAGTCTCAGACCAGTGTATGATACGTCCTTAGACGCGTCTGCAGCTCAGCTCCGCTATCCTGCAACAAAAAAGGGACACGTTAGTACAAAAAATTTACACCCGATAGCAAAAAACATAAAAAATTTCAATTTTACAGTACAAATTTCATTAATTTGGTTATAAAGTCACCTGACCTACGAGTTCTGGTCGTTTTTTGCATTCATACGTGTGGGCGCTGCACCCGTGATCGTCACCGCGAAAACAGCACGCGAAAATACCTAGGGACTTGGAAGATATAAAAACTCAAAAAACTCAAAGCTTCATATAGTACCCGTATAAAATCCACCTTAGCGCTGGTATTCCGCCATACATTGACGAAAAACAAAAGTTTCAAATTAGTCTCAGACCAGTGTATGATACGTCCTTAGACGCGTCTGCAGCTCAGCTCCGCTATCCTGCAACAAAAAAGGGACACGTTAGTACAAAAAATTTACACCCGATAGCAAAAAACATAAAAAATTTCAATTTTACAGTACAAATTTCATTTATTTCGGTTATAAAGTCACCTGACCTACGAGTTCTGGTCGTTTTTTGCATTCATACGTGTGGGCGCTGCACCCGTGATCGTCACCGCGAAAACAGCACGCGAAAATACCTAGGGACTTGGAAGATATAAAAACTCAAAGCTTCATATAGTACCCGTATAAAATCCCCCTTAGCGCTGGTATTCCGCCATACATTGACGAAAAACAAAAGTTTCAAATTAGTCTCAGACCAGTGTATGATACGTCCTTAGACGCGTCTGCAGCTCAGCTCCGCTATCCTGCAACAAAAAAGGGACACGTTAGTACAAAAAATTTACACCCGATAGCAAAAAACATAAAAAATTTCAATTTTACAGTACAAATTTCATTTATTTCGGTTATAAAGTCACCTGACCTACGAGTTCTGGTCGTTTTTTGCATTCATACGTGTGGGCGCTGCACCCGTGATCGTCACCGCGAAAACAGCACGCGAAAATACCTAGGGACTTGGAAGATATAAAAACTCAAAAAACTCAAAGCTTCATATAGTACCCGTATAAAATCCACCTTAGCGCTGGTATTCCGCCATACATTGACGAAAAACAAAAGTTTCAAATTAGTCTCAGACCAGTGTATGATACGTCCTTAGACGCGTCTGCAGCTCAGCTCCGCTATCCTGCAACAAAAAAGGGACACGTTAGTACAAAAAATTTACACCCGATAGCAAAAAACATAAAAAATTTCAATTTTACAGTACAAATTTCATTTATTTCGGTTATAAAGTCACCTGACCTACGAGTTCTGGTCGTTTTTTGCATTCATACGTGTGGGCGCTGCACCCGTGATCGTCACCGCGAAAACAGCACGCGAAAATACCTAGGGACTTGGAAGATATAAAAACTCAAAAAACTCAAAGCTTCATATAGTACCCGTATAAAATCCACCTTAGCGCTGGTATTCCGCCATACATTGACGAAAAACAAAAGTTTCAAATTAGTCTCAGACCAGTGTATGATACGTCCTTAGACGCGTCTGCAGCTCAGCTCCGCTATCCTGCAACAAAAAAGGGACACGTTAGTACAAAAAATTTACACCCGATAGCAAAAAACATAAAAAATTTCAATTTTACAGTACAAATTTCATTTATTTCGGTTATAAAGTCACCTGACCTACGAGTTCTGGTCGTTTTTTGCATTCATACGTGTGGGCGCTGCACCCGTGATCGTCACCGCGAAAACAGCACGCGAAAATACCTAGGGACTTGGAAGATATAAAAACTCAAAAAACTCAAAGCTTCATATAGTACCCGTATAAAATCCACCTTAGCGCTGGTATTCCGCCATACATTGACGAAAAACAAAAGTTTCAAATTAGTCTCAGACCAGTGTATGATACGTCCTTAGACGCGTCTGCAGCTCAGCTCCGCTATCCTGCAACAAAAAAGGGACACGTTAGTACAAAAAATTTACACCCGATAGCAAAAAACATAAAAAATTTCAATTTTACAGTACAAATTTCATTTATTTCGGTTATAAAGTCACCTGACCTACGAGTTCTGGTCGTTTTTTGCATTCATACGTGTGGGCGCTGCACCCGTGATCGTCACCGCGAAAACAGCACGCGAAAATACCTAGGGACTTGGAAGATATAAAAACTCAAAAAACTCAAAGCTTCATATAGTACCCGTATAAAATCCACCTTAGCGCTGGTATTCCGCCATACATTGACGAAAAACAAAAGTTTCAAATTAGTCTCAGACCAGTGTATGATACGTCCTTAGACGCGTCTGCAGCTCAGCTCCGCTATCCTGCAACAAAAAAGGGACACGTTAGTACAAAAAATTTACACCCGATAGCAAAAAACATAAAAAATTTCAATTTTACAGTACAAATTTCATTTATTTCGGTTATAAAGTCACCTGACCTACGAGTTCTGGTCGTTTTTTGCATTCATACGTGTGGGCGCTGCACCCGTGATCGTCACCGCGAAAACAGCACGCGAAAATACCTAGGGACTTGGAAGATATAAAAACTCAAAAAACTCAAAGCTTCATATAGTACCCGTATAAAATCCACCTTAGCGCTGGTATTCCGCCATACATTGACGAAAAACAAAAGTTTCAAATTAGTCTCAGACCAGTGTATGATACGTCCTTAGACGCGTCTGCAGCTAAGCTCCGCTATCCTGCAACAAAAAAGGGACACGTTAGTACAAAAAATTTACACCCGATAGCAAAAAACATAAAAAATTTCAATTTTACAGTACAAATTTCATTTATTTCGGTTATAAAGTCACCTGACCTACGAGTTCTGGTCGTTTTTTGCATTCATACGTGTGGGCGCTGCACCCGTGATCGTCACCGCGAAAACAGCACGCGAAAATACCTAGGGACTTGGAAGATATAAAAACTCAAAAAACTCAAAGCTTCATATAGTACCCGTATAAAATCCACCTTAGCGCTGGTATTCCGCCATACATTGACGAAAAACAAAAGTTTCAAATTAGTCTCAGACCAGTGTATGATACGTCCTTAGACGCGTCTGCAGCTTAGCTCCGCTATCCTGCAACAAAAAAGGGACACGTTAGTACAAAAAATTTACACCCGATAGCAAAAAACATAAAAAATTTCAATTTTACAGTACAAATTTCATTTATTTGGTTATAAAGTCACCTGACCTACGAGTTCTGGTCGTTTTTTGCATTCATACGTGTGGGCGCTGCACCCGTGATCGTCACCGCGAAAACAGCACGCGAAAATACCTAGGGACTTGGAAGATATAAAAACTCAAAAAACTCAAAGCTTCATATAGTACCCGTATAAAATCCACCTTAGCGCTGGTATTCCGCCATACATTGACGAAAAACAAAAGTTTCAAATTAGTCTCAGACCAGTGTATGATACGTCCTTAGACGCGTCTGCAGCTCAGCTCCGCTATCCTGCAACAAAAAAGGGACACGTTAGTACAAAAAATTTACACCCGATAGCAAAAAACATAAAAAATTTCAATTTTACAGTACAAATTTCATTTATTTCGGTTATAAAGTCACCTGACCTACGAGTTCTGGTCGTTTTTTGCATTCATACGTGTGGGCGCTGCACCCGTGATCGTCACCGCGAAAACAGCACGCGAAAATACCTAGGGACTTGGAAGATATAAAAACTCAAAAAACTCAAAGCTTCATATAGTACCCGTATAAAATCCACCTTAGCGCTGGTATTCCGCCATACATTGACGAAAAACAAAAGTTTCAAATTAGTCTCAGACCAGTGTATGATACGTCCTTAGACGCGTCTGCAGCTCAGCTCCGCTATCCTGCAACAAAAAAGGGACACGTTAGTACAAAAAATTTACACCCGATAGCAAAAAACATAAAAAATTTCAATTTTACAGTACAAATTTCATTAATTTGGTTATAAAGTCACCTGACCTACGAGTTCTGGTCGTTTTTTGCATTCATACGTGTGGGCGCTGCACCCGTGATCGTCACCGCGAAAACAGCACGCGAAAATACCTAGGGACTTGGAAGATATAAAAACTCAAAAAACTCAAAGCTTCATATAGTACCCGTATAAAATCCACCTTAGCGCTGGTATTCCGCCATACATTGACGAAAAACAAAAGTTTCAAATTAGTCTCAGACCAGTGTATGATACGTCCTTAGACGCGTCTGCAGCTCAGCTCCGCTATCCTGCAACAAAAAAGGGACACGTTAGTACAAAAAATTTACACCCGATAGCAAAAAACATAAAAAATTTCAATTTTACAGTACAAATTTCATTTATTTCGGTTATAAAGTCACCTGACCTACGAGTTCTGGTCGTTTTTTGCATTCATACGTGTGGGCGCTGCACCCGTGATCGTCACCGCGAAAACAGCACGCGAAAATACCTAGGGACTTGGAAGATATAAAAACTCAAAAAACTCAAAGCTTCATATAGTACCCGTATAAAATCCACCTTAGCGCTGGTATTCCGCCATACATTGACGAAAAACAAAAGTTTCAAATTAGTCTCAGACCAGTGTATGATACGTCCTTAGACGCGTCTGCAGCTCAGCTCCGCTATCCTGCAACAAAAAAGGGACACGTTAGTACAAAAAATTTACACCCGATAGCAAAAAACATAAAAAATTTCAATTTTACAGTACAAATTTCATTTATTTCGGTTATAAAGTCACCTGACCTACGAGTTCTGGTCGTTTTTTGCATTCATACGTGTGGGCGCTGCACCCGTGATCGTCACCGCGAAAACAGCACGCGAAAATACCTAGGGACTTGGAAGATATAAAAACTCAAAAAACTCAAAGCTTCATATAGTACCCGTATAAAATCCACCTTAGCGCTGGTATTCCGCCATACATTGACGAAAAACAAAAGTTTCAAATTAGTCTCAGACCAGTGTATGATACGTCCTTAGACGCGTCTGCAGCTCAGCTCCGCTATCCTGCAACAAAAAAGGGACACGTTAGTACAAAAAATTTACACCCGATAGCAAAAAACATAAAAAATTTCAATTTTACAGTACAAATTTCATTTATTTCGGTTATAAAGTCACCTGACCTACGAGTTCTGGTCGTTTTTTGCATTCATACGTGTGGGCGCTGCACCCGTGATCGTCACCGCGAAAACAGCACGCGAAAATACCTAGGGACTTGGAAGATATAAAAACTCAAAAAACTCAAAGCTTCATATAGTACCCGTATAAAATCCACCTTAGCGCTGGTATTCCGCCATACATTGACGAAAAACAAAAGTTTCAAATTAGTCTCAGACCAGTGTATGATACGTCCTTAGACGCGTCTGCAGCTCAGCTCCGCTATCCTGCAACAAAAAAGGGACACGTTAGTACAAAAAATTTACACCCGATAGCAAAAAACATAAAAAATTTCAATTTTACAGTACAAATTTCATTTATTTCGGTTATAAAGTCACCTGACCTACGAGTTCTGGTCGTTTTTTGCATTCATACGTGTGGGCGCTGCACCCGTGATCGTCACCGCGAAAACAGCACGCGAAAATACCTAGGGACTTGGAAGATATAAAAACTCAAAAAACTCAAAGCTTCATATAGTACCCGTATAAAATCCACCTTAGCGCTGGTATTCCGCCATACATTGACGAAAAACAAAAGTTTCAAATTAGTCTCAGACCAGTGTATGATACGTCCTTAGACGCGTCTGCAGCTCAGCTCCGCTATCCTGCAACAAAAAAGGGACACGTTAGTACAAAAAATTTACACCCGATAGCAAAAAACATAAAAAATTTCAATTTTACAGTACAAATTTCATTTATTTCGGTTATAAAGTCACCTGACCTACGAGTTCTGGTCGTTTTTTGCATTCATACGTGTGGGCGCTGCACCCGTGATCGTCACCGCGAAAACAGCACGCGAAAATACCTAGGGACTTGGAAGATATAAAAACTCAAAAAACTCAAAGCTTCATATAGTACCCGTATAAAATCCACCTTAGCGCTGGTATTCCGCCATACATTGACGAAAAACAAAAGTTTCAAATTAGTCTCAGACCAGTGTATGATACGTCCTTAGACGCGTCTGCAGCTCAGCTCCGCTATCCTGCAACAAAAAAGGGACACGTTAGTACAAAAAATTTACACCCGATAGCAAAAAACATAAAAAATTTCAATTTTACAGTACAAATTTCATTTATTTCGGTTATAAAGTCACCTGACCTACGAGTTCTGGTCGTTTTTTGCATTCATACGTGTGGGCGCTGCACCCGTGATCGTCACCGCGAAAACAGCACGCGAAAATACCTAGGGACTTGGAAGATATAAAAACTCAAAAAACTCAAAGCTTCATATAGTACCCGTATAAAATCCACCTTAGCGCTGGTATTCCGCCATACATTGACGAAAAACAAAAGTTTCAAATTAGTCTCAGACCAGTGTATGATACGTCCTTAGACGCGTCTGCAGCTCAGCTCCGCTATCCTGCAACAAAAAAGGGACACGTTAGTACAAAAAATTTACACCCGATAGCAAAAAACATAAAAAATTTCAATTTTACAGTACAAATTTCATTTATTTCGGTTATAAAGTCACCTGACCTACGAGTTCTGGTCGTTTTTTGCATTCATACGTGTGGGCGCTGCACCCGTGATCGTCACCGCGAAAACAGCACGCGAAAATACCTAGGGACTTGGAAGATATAAAAACTCAAAAAACTCAAAGCTTCATATAGTACCCGTATAAAATCCACCTTAGCGCTGGTATTCCGCCATACATTGACGAAAAACAAAAGTTTCAAATTAGTCTCAGACCAGTGTATGATACGTCCTTAGACGCGTCTGCAGCTCAGCTCCGCTATCCTGCAACAAAAAAGGGACACGTTAGTACAAAAAATTTACACCCGATAGCAAAAAACATAAAAAATTTCAATTTTACAGTACAAATTTCATTTATTTCGGTTATAAAGTCACCTGACCTACGAGTTCTGGTCGTTTTTTGCATTCATACGTGTGGGCGCTGCACCCGTGATCGTCACCGCGAAAACAGCACGCGAAAATACCTAGGGACTTGGAAGATATAAAAACTCAAAAAACTCAAAGCTTCATATAGTACCCGTATAAAATCCACCTTAGCGCTGGTATTCCGCCATACATTGACGAAAAACAAAAGTTTCAAATTAGTCTCAGACCAGTGTATGATACGTCCTTAGACGCGTCTGCAGCTCAGCTCCGCTATCCTGCAACAAAAAAGGGACACGTTAGTACAAAAAATTTACACCCGATAGCAAAAAACATAAAAAATTTCAATTTTACAGTACAAATTTCATTTATTTCGGTTATAAAGTCACCTGACCTACGAGTTCTGGTCGTTTTTTGCATTCATACGTGTGGGCGCTGCACCCGTGATCGTCACCGCGAAAACAGCACGCGAAAATACCTAGGGACTTGGAAGATATAAAAACTCAAAAAACTCAAAGCTTCATATAGTACCCGTATAAAATCCACCTTAGCGCTGGTATTCCGCCATACATTGACGAAAAACAAAAGTTTCAAATTAGTCTCAGACCAGTGTATGATACGTCCTTAGACGCGTCTGCAGCTCAGCTCCGCTATCCTGCAACAAAAAAGGGACACGTTAGTACAAAAAATTTACACCCGATAGCAAAAAACATAAAAAATTTCAATTTTACAGTACAAATTTCATTTATTTCGGTTATAAAGTCACCTGACCTACGAGTTCTGGTCGTTTTTTGCATTCATACGTGTGGGCGCTGCACCCGTGATCGTCACCGCGAAAACAGCACGCGAAAATACCTAGGGACTTGGAAGATATAAAAACTCAAAAAACTCAAAGCTTCATATAGTACCCGTATAAAATCCACCTTAGCGCTGGTATTCCGCCATACATTGACGAAAAACAAAAGTTTCAAATTAGTCTCAGACCAGTGTATGATACGTCCTTAGACGCGTCTGCAGCTCAGCTCCGCTATCCTGCAACAAAAAAGGGACACGTTAGTACAAAAAATTTACACCCGATAGCAAAAAACATAAAAAATTTCAATTTTACAGTACAAATTTCATTTATTTCGGTTATAAAGTCACCTGACCTACGAGTTCTGGTCGTTTTTTGCATTCATACGTGTGGGCGCTGCACCCGTGATCGTCACCGCGAAAACAGCACGCGAAAATACCTAGGGACTTGGAAGATATAAAAACTCAAAAAACTCAAAGCTTCATATAGTACCCGTATAAAATCCACCTTAGCGCTGGTATTCCGCCATACATTGACGAAAAACAAAAGTTTCAAATTAGTCTCAGACCAGTGTATGATACGTCCTTAGACGCGTCTGCAGCTCAGCTCCGCTATCCTGCAACAAAAAAGGGACACGTTAGTACAAAAAATTTACACCCGATAGCAAAAAACATAAAAAATTTCAATTTTACAGTACAAATTTCATTTATTTCGGTTATAAAGTCACCTGACCTACGAGTTCTGGTCGTTTTTTGCATTCATACGTGTGGGCGCTGCACCCGTGATCGTCACCGCGAAAACAGCGCGCGAAAATACCTAGGGACTTGGAAGATATAAAAACTCAAAAAACTCAAAGCTTCATATAGTACCCGTATAAAATCCACCTTAGCGCTGGTATTCCGCCATACATTGACGAAAAACAAAAGTTTCAAATTAGTCTCAGACCAGTGTATGATACGTCCTTAGACGCGTCTGCAGCTCAGCTCCGCTATCCTGCAACAAAAAAGGGACACGTTAGTACAAAAAATTTACACCCGATAGCAAAAAACATAAAAAATTTCAATTTTACAGTACAAAATTAAATTTCATTTATTTCGGTTATAAAGTCACCTGACCTACGAGTTCTGGTCGTTTTTTGCATTCATACGTGTGGGCGCTGCACCCGTGATCGTCACCGCGAAAACAGCACGCGAAAATACCTAGGGACTTGGAAGATATAAAAACTCAAAAAACTCAAAGCTTCATATAGTACCCGTATAAAATCCACCTTAGCGCTGGTATTCCGCCATACATTGACGAAAAACAAAAGTTTCAAATTAGTCTCAGACCAGTGTATGATACGTCCTTAGACGCGTCTGCAGCTCAGCTCCGCTATCCTGCAACAAAAAAGGGACACGTTAGTACAAAAAATTTACACCCGATAGCAAAAAACATAAAAAATTTCAATTTTACAGTACAAATTTCATTTATTTCGGTTATAAAGTCACCTGACCTACGAGTTCTGGTCGTTTTTTGCATTCATACGTGTGGGCGCTGCACCCGTGATCGTCACCGCGAAAACAGCACGCGAAAATACCTAGGGACTTGGAAGATATAAAAACTCAAAAAACTCAAAGCTTCATATAGTACCCGTATAAAATCCACCTTAGCGCTGGTATTCCGCCATACATTGACGAAAAACAAAAGTTTCAAATTAGTCTCAGACCAGTGTATGATACGTCCTTAGACGCGTCTGCAGCTCAGCTCCGCTATCCTGCAACAAAAAAGGGACACGTTAGTACAAAAAATTTACACCCGATAGCAAAAAACATAAAAAATTTCAATTTTACAGTACAAATTTCATTTATTTCGGTTATAAAGTCACCTGACCTACGAGTTCTGGTCGTTTTTTGCATTCATACGTGTGGGCGCTGCACCCGTGATCGTCACCGCGAAAACAGCACGCGAAAATACCTAGGGACTTGGAAGATATAAAAACTCAAAAAACTCAAAGCTTCATATAGTACCCGTATAAAATCCACCTTAGCGCTGGTATTCCGCCATACATTGACGAAAAACAAAAGTTTCAAATTAGTCTCAGACCAGTGTATGATACGTCCTTAGACGCGTCTGCAGCTCAGCTCCGCTATCCTGCAACAAAAAAGGGACACGTTAGTACAAAAAATTTACACCCGATAGCAAAAAACATAAAAAATTTCAATTTTACAGTACAAATTTCATTTATTTCGGTTATAAAGTCACCTGACCTACGAGTTCTGGTCGTTTTTTGCATTCATACGTGTGGGCGCTGCACCCGTGATCGTCACCGCGAAAACAGCACGCGAAAATACCTAGGGACTTGGAAGATATAAAAACTCAAAAAACTCAAAGCTTCATATAGTACCCGTATAAAATCCACCTTAGCGCTGGTATTCCGCCATACATTGACGAAAAACAAAAGTTTCAAATTAGTCTCAGACCAGTGTATGATACGTCCTTAGACGCGTCTGCAGCTCAGCTCCGCTATCCTGCAACAAAAAAGGGACACGTTAGTACAAAAAATTTACACCCGATAGCAAAAAACATAAAAAATTTCAATTTTACAGTACAAATTTCATTTATTTCGGTTATAAAGTCACCTGACCTACGAGTTCTGGACGTTTTTTGCATTCATACGTGTGGGCGCTGCACCCGTGATCGTCACCGCGAAAACAGCACGCGAAAATACCTAGGGACTTGGAAGATATAAAAACTCAAAAAACTCAAAGCTTCATATAGTACCCGTATAAAATCCACCTTAGCGCTGGTATTCCGCCATACATTGACGAAAAACAAAAGTTTCAAATTAGTCTCAGACCAGTGTATGATACGTCCTTAGACGCGTCTGCAGCTCAGCTCCGCTATCCTGCAACAAAAAAGGGACACGTTAGTACAAAAAATTTACACCCGATAGCAAAAAACATAAAAAATTTCAATTTTACAGTACAAATTTCATTTATTTCGGTTATAAAGTCACCTGACCTACGAGTTCTGGTCGTTTTTTGCATTCATACGTGTGGGCGCTGCACCCGTGATCGTCACCGCGAAAACAGCACGCGAAAATACCTAGGGACTTGGAAGATATAAAAACTCAAAAAACTCAAAGCTTCATATAGTACCCGTATAAAATCCACCTTAGCGCTGGTATTCCGCCATACATTGACGAAAAACAAAAGTTTCAAATTAGTCTCAGACCAGTGTATGATACGTCCTTAGACGCGTCTGCAGCTCAGCTCCGCTATCCTGCAACAAAAAAGGGACACGTTAGTACAAAAAATTTACACCCGATAGCAAAAAACATAAAAAATTTCAATTTTACAGTACAAATTTCATTTATTTCGGTTATAAAGTCACCTGACCTACGAGTTCTGGACGTTTTTTGCATTCATACGTGTGGGCGCTGCACCCGTGATCGTCACCGCGAAAACAGCACGCGAAAATACCTAGGGACTTGGAAGATATAAAAACTCAAAAAACTCAAAGCTTCATATAGTACCCGTATAAAATCCACCTTAGCGCTGGTATTCCGCCATACATTGACGAAAAACAAAAGTTTCAAATTAGTCTCAGACCAGTGTATGATACGTCCTTAGACGCGTCTGCAGCTCAGCTCCGCTATCCTGCAACAAAAAAGGGACACGTTAGTACAAAAAATTTACACCCGATAGCAAAAAACATAAAAAATTTCAATTTTACAGTACAAATTTCATTTATTTCGGTTATAAAGTCACCTGACCTACGAGTTCTGGTCGTTTTTTGCATTCATACGTGTGGGCGCTGCACCCGTGATCGTCACCGCGAAAACAGCACGCGAAAATACCTAGGGACTTGGAAGATATAAAAACTCAAAAAACTCAAAGCTTCATATAGTACCCGTATAAAATCCACCTTAGCGCTGGTATTCCGCCATACATTGACGAAAAACAAAAGTTTCAAATTAGTCTCAGACCAGTGTATGATACGTCCTTAGACGCGTCTGCAGCTCAGCTCCGCTATCCTGCAACAAAAAAGGGACACGTTAGTACAAAAAATTTACACCCGATAGCAAAAAACATAAAAAATTTCAATTTTACAGTACAAATTTCATTTATTTCGGTTATAAAGTCACCTGACCTACGAGTTCTGGTCGTTTTTTGCATTCATACGTGTGGGCGCTGCACCCGTGATCGTCACCGCGAAAACAGCACGCGAAAATACCTAGGGACTTGGAAGATATAAAAACTCAAAAAACTCAAAGCTTCATATAGTACCCGTATAAAATCCACCTTAGCGCTGGTATTCCGCCATACATTGACGAAAAACAAAAGTTTCAAATTAGTCTCAGACCAGTGTATGATACGTCCTTAGACGCGTCTGCAGCTCAGCTCCGCTATCCTGCAACAAAAAAGGGACACGTTAGTACAAAAAATTTACACCCGATAGCAAAAAACATAAAAAATTTCAATTTTACAGTACAAATTTCATTTATTTCGGTTATAAAGTCACCTGACCTACGAGTTCTGGTCGTTTTTTGCATTCATACGTGTGGGCGCTGCACCCGTGATCGTCACCGCGAAAACAGCACGCGAAAATACCTAGGGACTTGGAAGATATAAAAACTCAAAAAACTCAAAGCTTCATATAGTACCCGTATAAAATCCACCTTAGCGCTGGTATTCCGCCATACATTGACGAAAAACAAAAGTTTCAAATTAGTCTCAGACCAGTGTATGATACGTCCTTAGACGCGTCTGCAGCTCAGCTCCGCTATCCTGCAACAAAAAAGGGACACGTTAGTACAAAAAATTTACACCCTATAGCAAAAAACATAAAAAAATTCAATTTTACAGTACAAATTTCATTTATTTCGGTTATAAAGTCACCTGACCTACGAGTTCTGGTCGTTTTTTGCATTCATACGTGTGGGCGCTGCACCCGTGATCGTCACCGCGAAAACAGCACGCGAAAATACCTAGGGACTTGGAAGATATAAAAACTCAAAAAACTCAAAGCTTCATATAGTACCCGTATAAAATCCACCTTAGCGCTGGTATTCCGCCATACATTGACGAAAAACAAAAGTTTCAAATTAGTCTCAGACCAGTGTATGATACGTCCTTAGACGCGTCTGCAGCTCAGCTCCGCTATCCTGCAACAAAAAAGGGACACGTTAGTACAAAAAATTTACACCCGATAGCAAAAAACATAAAAAATTTCAATTTTACAGTACAAATTTCATTTATTTCGGTTATAAAGTCACCTGACCTACGAGTTCTGGTCGTTTTTTGCATTCATACGTGTGGGCGCTGCACCCGTGATCGTCACCGCGAAAACAGCACGCGAAAATACCTAGGGACTTGGAAGATATAAAAACTCAAAAAACTCAAAGCTTCATATAGTACCCGTATAAAATCCACCTTAGCGCTGGTATTCCGCCATACATTGACGAAAAACAAAAGTTTCAAATTAGTCTCAGACCAGTGTATGATACGTCCTTAGACGCGTCTGCAGCTCAGCTCCGCTATCCTGCAACAAAAAAGGGACACGTTAGTACAAAAAATTTACACCCGATAGCAAAAAACATAAAAAATTTCAATTTTACAGTACAAATTTCATTTATTTCGGTTATAAAGTCACCTGACCTACGAGTTCTGGTCGTTTTTTGCATTCATACGTGTGGGCGCTGCACCCGTGATCGTCACCGCGAAAACAGCACGCGAAAATACCTAGGGACTTGGAAGATATAAAAACTCAAAAAACTCAAAGCTTCATATAGTACCCGTATAAAATCCACCTTAGCGCTGGTATTCCGCCATACATTGACGAAAAACAAAAGTTTCAAATTAGTCTCAGACCAGTGTATGATACGTCCTTAGACGCGTCTGCAGCTCAGCTCCGCTATCCTGCAACAAAAAAGGGACACGTTAGTACAAAAAATTTACACCCGATAGCAAAAAACATAAAAAATTTCAATTTTACAGTACAAATTTCATTTATTTCGGTTATAAAGTCACCTGACCTACGAGTTCTGGTCGTTTTTTGCATTCATACGTGTGGGCGCTGCACCCGTGATCGTCACCGCGAAAACAGCACGCGAAAATACCTAGGGACTTGGAAGATATAAAAACTCAAAAAACTCAAAGCTTCATATAGTACCCGTATAAAATCCACCTTAGCGCTGGTATTCCGCCATACATTGACGAAAAACAAAAGTTTCAAATTAGTCTCAGACCAGTGTATGATACGTCCTTAGACGCGTCTGCAGCTCAGCTCCGCTATCCTGCAACAAAAAAGGGACACGTTAGTACAAAAAATTTACACCCGATAGCAAAAAACATAAAAAATTTCAATTTTACAGTACAAATTTCATTTATTTCGGTTATAAAGTCACCTGACCTACGAGTTCTGGTCGTTTTTTGCATTCATACGTGTGGGCGCTGCACCCGTGATCGTCACCGCGAAAACAGCACGCGAAAATACCTAGGGACTTGGAAGATATAAAAACTCAAAAAACTCAAAGCTTCATATAGTACCCGTATAAAATCCACCTTAGCGCTGGTATTCCGCCATACATTGACGAAAAACAAAAGTTTCAAATTAGTCTCAGACCAGTGTATGATACGTCCTTAGACGCGTCTGCAGCTCAGCTCCGCTATCCTGCAACAAAAAAGGGACACGTTAGTACAAAAAATTTACACCCGATAGCAAAAAACATAAAAAATTTCAATTTTACAGTACAAATTTCATTTATTTCGGTTATAAAGTCACCTGACCTACGAGTTCTGGACGTTTTTTGCATTCATACGTGTGGGCGCTGCACCCGTGATCGTCACCGCGTAAACAGCACGCGAAAATACCTAGGGACTTGGAAGATATAAAAACTCAAAAAACTCAAAGCTTCATATAGTACCCGTATAAAATCCACCTTAGCGCTGGTATTCCGCCATACATTGACGAAAAACAAAAGTTTCAAATTAGTCTCAGACCAGTGTATGATACGTCCTTAGACGCGTCTGCAGCTCAGCTCCGCTATCCTGCAACAAAAAAGGGACACGTTAGTACAAAAAATTTACACCCGATAGCAAAAAACATAAAAAATTTCAATTTTACAGTACAAATTTCATTTATTTCGGTTATAAAGTCACCTGACCTACGAGTTCTGGTCGTTTTTTGCATTCATACGTGTGGGCGCTGCACCCGTGATCGTCACCGCGAAAACAGCACGCGAAAATACCTAGGGACTTGGAAGATATAAAAACTCAAAAAACTCAAAGCTTCATATAGTACCCGTATAAAATCCACCTTAGCGCTGGTATTCCGCCATACATTGACGAAAAACAAAAGTTTCAAATTAGTCTCAGACCAGTGTATGATACGTCCTTAGACGCGTCTGCAGCTCAGCTCCGCTATCCTGCAACAAAAAAGGGACACGTTAGTACAAAAAATTTACACCCGATAGCAAAAAACATAAAAAATTTCAATTTTACAGTACAAATTTCATTTATTTCGGTTATAAAGTCACCTGACCTACGAGTTCTGGTCGTTTTTTGCATTCATACGTGTGGGCGCTGCACCCGTGATCGTCACCGCGAAAACAGCACGCGAAAATACCTAGGGACTTGGAAGATATAAAAACTCAAAAAACTCAAAGCTTCATATAGTACCCGTATAAAATCCACCTTAGCGCTGGTATTCCGCCATACATTGACGAAAAACAAAAGTTTCAAATTAGTCTCAGACCAGTGTATGATACGTCCTTAGACGCGTCTGCAGCTCAGCTCCGCTATCCTGCAACAAAAAAGGGACACGTTAGTACAAAAAATTTACACCCGATAGCAAAAAACATAAAAAATTTCAATTTTACAGTACAAATTTCATTAATTTGGTTATAAAGTCACCTGACCTACGAGTTCTGGTCGTTTTTTGCATTCATACGTGTGGGCGCTGCACCCGTGATCGTCACCGCGAAAACAGCACGCGAAAATACCTAGGGACTTGGAAGATATAAAAACTCAAAAAACTCAAAGCTTCATATAGTACCCGTATAAAATCCACCTTAGCGCTGGTATTCCGCCATACATTGACGAAAAACAAAAGTTTCAAATTAGTCTCAGACCAGTGTATGATACGTCCTTAGACGCGTCTGCAGCTCAGCTCCGCTATCCTGCAACAAAAAAGGGACACGTTAGTACAAAAAATTTACACCCGATAGCAAAAAACATAAAAAATTTCAATTTTACAGTACAAATTTCATTAATTTGGTTATAAAGTCACCTGACCTACGAGTTCTGGTCGTTTTTTGCATTCATACGTGTGGGCGCTGCACCCGTGATCGTCACCGCGAAAACAGCACGCGAAAATACCTAGGGACTTGGAAGATATAAAAACTCAAAAAACTCAAAGCTTCATATAGTACCCGTATAAAATCCACCTTAGCGCTGGTATTCCGCCATACATTGACGAAAAACAAAAGTTTCAAATTAGTCTCAGACCAGTGTATGATACGTCCTTAGACGCGTCTGCAGCTCAGCTCCGCTATCCTGCAACAAAAAAGGGACACGTTAGTACAAAAAATTTACACCCGATAGCAAAAAACATAAAAAATTTCAATTTTACAGTACAAATTTCATTTATTTCGGTTATAAAGTCACCTGACCTACGAGTTCTGGTCGTTTTTTGCATTCATACGTGTGGGCGCTGCACCCGTGATCGTCACCGCGAAAACAGCACGCGAAAATACCTAGGGACTTGGAAGATATAAAAACTCAAAAAACTCAAAGCTTCATATAGTACCCGTATAAAATCCACCTTAGCGCTGGTATTCCGCCATACATTGACGAAAAACAAAAGTTTCAAATTAGTCTCAGACCAGTGTATGATACGTCCTTAGACGCGTCTGCAGCTCAGCTCCGCTATCCTGCAACAAAAAAGGGACACGTTAGTACAAAAAATTTACACCCGATAGCAAAAAACATAAAAAATTTCAATTTTACAGTACAAATTTCATTTATTTCGGTTATAAAGTCACCTGACCTACGAGTTCTGGTCGTTTTTTGCATTCATACGTGTGGGCGCTGCACCCGTGATCGTCACCGCGAAAACAGCACGCGAAAATACCTAGGGACTTGGAAGATATAAAAACTCAAAAAACTCAAAGCTTCATATAGTACCCGTATAAAATCCACCTTAGCGCTGGTATTCCGCCATACATTGACGAAAAACAAAAGTTTCAAATTAGTCTCAGACCAGTGTATGATACGTCCTTAGACGCGTCTGCAGCTCAGCTCCGCTATCCTGCAACAAAAAAGGGACACGTTAGTACAAAAAATTTACACCCGATAGCAAAAAACATAAAAAATTTCAATTTTACAGTACAAATTTCATTAATTTGGTTATAAAGTCACCTGACCTACGAGTTCTGGTCGTTTTTTGCATTCATACGTGTGGGCGCTGCACCCGTGATCGTCACCGCGAAAACAGCACGCGAAAATACCTAGGGACTTGGAAGATATAAAAACTCAAAAAACTCAAAGCTTCATATAGTACCCGTATAAAATCCACCTTAGCGCTGGTATTCCGCCATACATTGACGAAAAACAAAAGTTTCAAATTAGTCTCAGACCAGTGTATGATACGTCCTTAGACGCGTCTGCAGCTCAGCTCCGCTATCCTGCAACAAAAAAGGGACACGTTAGTACAAAAAATTTACACCCGATAGCAAAAAACATAAAAAATTTCAATTTTACAGTACAAATTTCATTTATTTCGGTTATAAAGTCACCTGACCTACGAGTTCTGGTCGTTTTTTGCATTCATACGTGTGGGCGCTGCACCCGTGATCGTCACCGCGAAAACAGCACGCGAAAATACCTAGGGACTTGGAAGATATAAAAACTCAAAAAACTCAAAGCTTCATATAGTACCCGTATAAAATCCACCTTAGCGCTGGTATTCCGCCATACATTGACGAAAAACAAAAGTTTCAAATTAGTCTCAGACCAGTGTATGATACGTCCTTAGACGCGTCTGCAGCTCAGCTCCGCTATCCTGCAACAAAAAAGGGACACGTTAGTACAAAAAATTTACACCCGATAGCAAAAAACATAAAAAATTTCAATTTTACAGTACAAATTTCATTTATTTCGGTTATAAAGTCACCTGACCTACGAGTTCTGGTCGTTTTTTGCATTCATACGTGTGGGCGCTGCACCCGTGATCGTCACCGCGAAAACAGCACGCGAAAATACCTAGGGACTTGGAAGATATAAAAACTCAAAAAACTCAAAGCTTCATATAGTACCCGTATAAAATCCACCTTAGCGCTGGTATTCCGCCATACATTGACGAAAAACAAAAGTTTCAAATTAGTCTCAGACCAGTGTATGATACGTCCTTAGACGCGTCTGCAGCTCAGCTCCGCTATCCTGCAACAAAAAAGGGACACGTTAGTACAAAAAATTTACACCCGATAGCAAAAAACATAAAAAATTTCAATTTTACAGTACAAATTTCATTAATTTGGTTATAAAGTCACCTGACCTACGAGTTCTGGTCGTTTTTTGCATTCATACGTGTGGGCGCTGCACCCGTGATCGTCACCGCGAAAACAGCACGCGAAAATACCTAGGGACTTGGAAGATATAAAAACTCAAAAAACTCAAAGCTTCATATAGTACCCGTATAAAATCCACCTTAGCGCTGGTATTCCGCCATACATTGACGAAAAACAAAAGTTTCAAATTAGTCTCAGACCAGTGTATGATACGTCCTTAGACGCGTCTGCAGCTCAGCTCCGCTATCCTGCAACAAAAAAGGGACACGTTAGTACAAAAAATTTACACCCGATAGCAAAAAACATAAAAAATTTCAATTTTACAGTACAAATTTCATTAATTTGGTTATAAAGTCACCTGACCTACGAGTTCTGGTCGTTTTTTGCATTCATACGTGTGGGCGCTGCACCCGTGATCGTCACCGCGAAAACAGCACGCGAAAATACCTAGGGACTTGGAAGATATAAAAACTCAAAAAACTCAAAGCTTCATATAGTACCCGTATAAAATCCACCTTAGCGCTGGTATTCCGCCATACATTGACGAAAAACAAAAGTTTCAAATTAGTCTCAGACCAGTGTATGATACGTCCTTAGACGCGTCTGCAGCTCAGCTCCGCTATCCTGCAACAAAAAAGGGACACGTTAGTACAAAAAATTTACACCCGATAGCAAAAAACATAAAAAATTTCAATTTTACAGTACAAATTTCATTAATTTGGTTATAAAGTCACCTGACCTACGAGTTCTGGTCGTTTTTTGCATTCATACGTGTGGGCGCTGCACCCGTGATCGTCACCGCGAAAACAGCACGCGAAAATACCTAGGGACTTGGAAGATATAAAAACTCAAAAAACTCAAAGCTTCATATAGTACCCGTATAAAATCCACCTTAGCGCTGGTATTCCGCCATACATTGACGAAAAACAAAAGTTTCAAATTAGTCTCAGACCAGTGTATGATACGTCCTTAGACGCGTCTGCAGCTCAGCTCCGCTATCCTGCAACAAAAAAGGGACACGTTAGTACAAAAAATTTACACCCGATAGCAAAAAACATAAAAAATTTCAATTTTACAGTACAAATTTCATTTATTTCGGTTATAAAGTCACCTGACCTACGAGTTCTGGTCGTTTTTTGCATTCATACGTGTGGGCGCTGCACCCGTGATCGTCACCGCAAAAACAGCACGCGAAAATACCTAGGGACTTGGAAGATATAAAAACTCAAAGCTTCATATAGTACCCGTATAAAATCCACCTTAGCGCTGGTATTCCGCCATACATTGACGAAAAACAAAAGTTTCAAATTAGTCTCAGACCAGTGTATGATACGTCCTTAGACGCGTCTGCAGCTCAGCTCCGCTATCCTGCAACAAAAAAGGGACACGTTAGTACAAAAAATTTACACCCGATAGCAAAAAACATAAAAAATTTCAATTTTACAGTACAAATTTCATTAATTTGGTTATAAAGTCACCTGACCTACGAGTTCTGGTCGTTTTTTGCATTCATACGTGTGGGCGCTGCACCCGTGATCGTCACCGCGAAAACAGCACGCGAAAATACCTAAGGGACTTGGAAGATATAAAAACTCAAAAAACTCAAAGCTTCATATAGTACCCGTATAAAATCCACCTTAGCGCTGGTATTCCGCCATACATTGACGAAAAACAAAAGTTTCAAATTAGTCTCAGACCAGTGTATGATACGTCCTTAGACGCGTCTGCAGCTCAGCTCCGCTATCCTGCAACAAAAAAGGGACACGTTAGTACAAAAAATTTACACCCGATAGTGTAACGATCTTGTTACTATACATACTGATTCTTATTTTAATCAGTATAATATAATGATTATAAAACACTTAGGTTGTTTGGGAGTATCACTTATTTTACGTTACTTATTAGATACATAAATCTATTTAATTATAGGGTTACATTCTAATACAACCTTAAACTACATACTTATAACTAGTAAAACAAAATGTACTGCAGCTCGTTCTTACGCCGCGAGCGTCACATGCCACCTACTTAGGAAGGTGAAACGTACGAAGGGGCAGCGGGGAGAGGCCAGTCTCAACGCCACGGCCGATGACTGCCGCCTGCCGCCATCTCGTCATGCGTCGCCGACCTACTTCGGAGCACGCACGTATTACTCTTCTCCAAAATCTTCGTACTACTAATCTACTATATTAAAGTATTATATTGTTAACTCTAAATATATGAAATTATAAAATTACTCGCTGTGCAGTGGAAAACCCCAATTGGGTGAGTGTTGCAAGTGTGCCAATGTAATAGTGGATTGATCTTGGTAAGTGTTCGAGTTACTTACTAGTTATGACTCGACCACTGTATCGTTATAATTGTAATATTAGCGTACTGTTTTACGAGGTCGTTTTGTAGATATTATATATTATATGTATATATATTAGATTAGATATTAGAAATCATGTAATTAAGTAACTGTAGTATAAAAATATTCGTATATTGTAGTATCAAACCACTGAACACGCCTATATTCATAATTATCAAAATACTAGTTATTCATAGCGTCCCGTAAAGGGAATTCATAATTGAAGTAATTAATTGTGCGTAATACATGCTTTTACTTACATAGAAACATTAATTATTAGAATATCACGCGTTCGCAAAATGACCAACATTCTCAAAATGTCCTAAAGTCAATTGTACCTTTTGCTTAGCTGTAATAATCACTGTTTGACCGCCCCATTATACAAGGGAAAACAGAATATTACGCGTTCGCAAAATGACCAACATTCTCAAAATGTCCTAAAGTTAATTTGTACTTGCAGCGTAGCTGTAATCGTCACTGTTTGACCGCCTCACCATTGATCACTATTTATTGCATAGTTACCACTGTGTTTAGCTTTGAGAATTTAAGCAGACAATCAAGCACGAACTTTGGATGGTACTTGAGACACAAAATTCTTGTGGTTTCCAGGGTTCATACTACCAGCTCTTGCCACGAGTATACCTCTGAAGTCTGGGTCTTCAGGGAGTATTCATCGCCCGACGGCCTAGGACCTACCCCAAGAAGCATCACCCTGAACCAAGCAACCAACGCCGGGCTTTCATACCTTCTCCGCTGCGCTTCCGCTGCGCTTCCGCTACGCTTCCAGCTTCTTCGCCGCTAGCTGCTCTCTTACGCTCAGGCCAGTGGCAAATATACGTTGAGCAATCAGTTCAGACGTGTTCGGACCCCGACTCTGTATAAATACCTCCTAATAAAATATTGTTAACCTTTTAGTTGTTGATGTTGTTCTACCCACTAAGTTAGCGATAGGTGGGCGCTTACAGCAAGTAGAAGCGTTACACTGGAGCTGGTAGTATGAACCCTGGAAACCACAAGAATTTTGTGTCTCAAGTACCATCCAAAGTTCGTGCTTGATTGTCTGCTTAAATTCTCAAAGCTAAACACAGTGGTAACTATGCAATAAATAGTGATCAATGGTGAGGCGGTCAAACAGTGACGATTACAGCTACGCTGCAAGTACAAATTAACTTTAGGACATTTTGAGAATGTTGGTCATTTTGCGAACGCGTAATATTCTGTTTTCCCTTGTATAATGGGGCGGTCAAACAGTGATTATTACAGCTAAGCAAAAGGTACAATTGACTTTAGGACATTTTGAGAATGTTGGTCATTTTGCGAACGCGTGATATTCTAATAATTAATGTTTCTATGTAAGTAAAAGCATGTATTACGCACAATTAATTACTTCAATTATGAATTCCCTTTACGGGACGCTATGAATAACTAGTATTTTGATAATTATGAATATAGGCGTGTTCAGTGGTTTGATACTACAATATACGAATATTTTTATACTACAGTTACTTAATTACATGATTTCTAATATCTAATCTAATATATATACATATAATATATAATATCTACAAAACGACCTCGTAAAACAGTACGCTAATATTACAATTATAACGATACAGTGGTCGAGTCATAACTAGTAAGTAACTCGAACACTTACCAAGATCAATCCACTATTACATTGGCACACTTGCAACACTCACCCAATTGGGGTTTTCCACTGCACAGCGAGTAATTTTATAATTTCATATATTTAGAGTTAACAATATAATACTTTAATATAGTAGATTAGTAGTACGAAGATTTTGGAGAAGAGTAATACGTGCGTGCTCCGAAGTAGGTCGGCGACGCATGACGAGATGGCGGCAGGCGGCAGTCATCGGCCGTGGCGTTGAGACTGGCCTCTCCCCGCTGCCCCTTCGTACGTTTCACCTTCCTAAGTAGGTGGCATGTGACGCTCGCGGCGTAAGAACGAGCTGCAGTACATTTTGTTTTACTAGTTATAAGTATGTAGTTTAAGGTTGTATTAGAATGTAACCCTATAATTAAATAGATTTATGTATCTAATAAGTAACGTAAAATAAGTGATACTCCCAAACAACCTAAGTGTTTTATAATCATTATATACTGATTAAAATAAGAATCAGTATGTATAGTAACAAGATCGTTACATAGATGTTCGAGTGTAAGTACTGGGCAAGCCGCCCATGCGTCTCTACTAATCGGCGCGATCCGCCTCCTCTACCAATTCAGACCACAATTGCTTAGACGTGGATACCGGATTGGGAGGGGTCACGAAACCGTCGGATGCAGAAGAGTTCAGCGGAGTCGCTATCTTAACGGGAGCTAGCGTAAGTTCGGTCGCGTCTTTGAAGCTGGCTTTCAATAGCCCAGCCAGCTCGTCGTATTTTATGTCTTCATCCGCGTCGGTGGACACGGTACTGCTGCTCGTTGATGGAGAGGGAGTGAGTGGAACAACGGGTTCGTTCGAAGCACGCCACCCGCTGAAGGAGGGATTACTGGAAACGCCGAATGACGAGTATTTATTCACGAGGGCGGCGTTGTCGATGTCGAGTTCGGGGAGATTGTCGCTCTTGGACGAGACAGATTCGCTTTCCGCAGACTCGTTCAGCTCGTCTACGGGAGTCGAGAAATGACGCGACACCACGTTTACCTCTCTTCCGTCGTAGAAGTCAAGAATGTCGGCGGGATCAGGACTCTCGACCCCCCACTTTTCTTCGAGCATCTGATCTTCCGCCTCCAGGCGCAGTTTCTTTCTGGGAACGACAGGCATCACGCTTTCTTCTAGGTGTCGTTTAATCCTCACCGGGGTATACTTGAGGTCGTGGACGATCCCCTTGGAAATAACACTTTCGTCGGGAGTCAGCGCTTGGGTAAAACAATATCGCACGATAAAGGCGTGCGCGTCTTCGGCGTGGATGTCGCGGGTTTTAAACGCGTACAACATGCGGGTGGGCATCTTCCTCAGAAGCAACAACGGTAGGAGGTGGTACACCGCCATCTCTAGCTGAGCGTTGATCTGCGCTATTCGTACGAGGTCATTGGCGAATATGTCCAACAGGTCCGAGGGATCACGCGCGACGTTGATGCGACGTTCACCCAACCACTTATCGTAGATGTCTCCGTCATGGCCCCACGAAGATGAGCGTAGTACACGAGCGTGAAGGCCCAGAGCGTCCGCTAGGCTACATGCCTGGCGCGTCGTCATCCTGTATTTTTGAAATTGACTTGAAACTTTCGCCCGGATTTCAACATGTATAACGGTGTTTGCAGTACGCGATACGAGGAACGAATGCATCCCGATGGACGCGAGGGCTTCGTTCCTCACATTTTTCGGCGACGACGAAATCGCCGTACCTTCGGCGCATGCGCCAGTATGTAGTTTAATGGCGCCAGCGTTAAATTTAACATATTCCGAAAAACTGTCGCCTTTATTGAATTGAAACATGAACTTGGAAGGACCGCGTGCATGTGTCAGCGTTTTTATCAAACAATCATCACAGGTAGATGATATAATCCAGGCGCTGATAGCAACAGCGCTAGAACTCGTTCCCAAGATATCACCATCAAGCATGGACCTTACCATCCAGCATACGGCGTACAGTAGGGTTTTCAAGCCGAGCCCGGCGGCATGACGTTTATATATGCGCTGAGCAATGGCGCTTACGAACCACTGGCCCAGGGTTCCAGGCTTCACGCCGTGGCGAAATCCACGGTCAAGTATCTCGGAGAAACTCTCATATAGCGGTCTAGAGTTTAAATGGATGTCAATGTCATTGAGGGAAGGCGCAAACTCAGGGATCCATCGACTACGGGCAGATTCGTACTGGTCAATTTTCTGCATCAGACCATCTACCATAGTACTTTCATTGTAGTATCGGTCTACCTCCTCCTTTTCGAGGCAGAGCAGAACACTAGTTATGATGGCAGGCACGTTGGAAGTGCGTCGTAGGCTTACATAAAGTTGGGGGAGGTAATCATGTTTAATAGCGCGCATGGTCCTCTCTCGAGTACCATTTCGGAATCGGCCGGTAAATAGAATAGGTGATGACTCACCATTAATATCGAGCAAAACGTGACCGAAGTTCGCTTCGTCAGTTAGTTCTTCGAATCCGTTCCAGCTGCTTGATGCGAGATCTTTGAGCAAAACACGCGATTTTCGGCTAGAGGTAGAAGCGGCGGCTGCGGTCATTTTTACTGAGCGAGGGTCAAAGTTTAACGGAGGAAAGATGGTTCGCGAGCGTGCTTTTAATGACGCGTTCATAGCACGATATCACGCCTACCACGTGAGAGTGATTACCGCCCGACTTTATGCCTTCGGGCGATGTGAAGCTGCGATGAGAAAAATTTTACCAAAAAACATAAAAAATTTCAATTTTACAGTACAAATTTCATTAATTTGGTTATAAAGTCACCTGACCTACGAGTTCTGGTCGTTTTTTGCATTCATACGTGTGGGCGCTGCACCCGTGATCGTCACCGCGAAAACAGCACGCGAAAATACCTAGGGACTTGGAAGATATAAAAACTCAAAAAACTCAAAGCTTCATATAGTACCCGTATAAAATCCACCTTAGCGCTGGTATTCCGCCATACATTGACGAAAAACAAAAGTTTCAAATTAGTCTCAGACCAGTGTATGATACGTCCTTAGACGCGTCTGCAGCTCAGCTCCGCTATCCTGCAACAAAAAAGGGACACGTTAGTACAAAAAATTTACACCCGATAGCAAAAAACATAAAAAATTTCAATTTTACAGTACAAATTTCATTTATTTCGGTTATAAAGTCACCTGACCTACGAGTTCTGGTCGTTTTTTGCATTCATACGTGTGGGCGCTGCACCCGTGATCGTCACCGCGAAAACAGCACGCGAAAATACCTAGGGACTTGGAAGATATAAAAACTCAAAAAACTCAAAGCTTCATATAGTACCCGTATAAAATCCACCTTAGCGCTGGTATTCCGCCATACATTGACGAAAAACAAAAGTTTCAAATTAGTCTCAGACCAGTGTATGATACGTCCTTAGACGCGTCTGCAGCTCAGCTCCGCTATCCTGCAACAAAAAAGGGACACGTTAGTACAAAAAATTTACACCCGATAGCAAAAAACATAAAAAATTTCAATTTTACAGTACAAATTTCATTAATTTGGTTATAAAGTCACCTGACCTACGAGTTCTGGTCGTTTTTTGCATTCATACGTGTGGGCACTGCACCCGTGATCGTCACCGCGAAAACAGCACGCGAAAATACCTAGGGACTTGGAAGATATAAAAACTCAAAAAACTCAAAGCTTCATATAGTACCCGTATAAAATCCACCTTAGCGCTGGTATTCCGCCATACATTGACGAAAAACAAAAGTTTCAAATTAGTCTCAGACCAGTGTATGATACGTCCTTAGACGCGTCTGCAGCTCAGCTCCGCTATCCTGCAACAAAAAAGGGACACGTTAGTACAAAAAATTTACACCCGATAGCAAAAAACATAAAAAATTTCAATTTTACAGTACAAATTTCATTAATTTGGTTATAAAGTCACCTGACCTACGAGTTCTGGTCGTTTTTTGCATTCATACGTGTGGGCGCTGCACCCGTGATCGTCACCGCGAAAACAGCACGCGAAAATACCTAGGGACTTGGAAGATATAAAAACTCAAAAAACTCAAAGCTTCATATAGTACCCGTATAAAATCCACCTTAGCGCTGGTATTCCGCCATACATTGACGAAAAACAAAAGTTTCAAATTAGTCTCAGACCAGTGTATGATACGTCCTTAGACGCGTCTGCAGCTCAGCTCCGCTATCCTGCAACAAAAAAGGGACACGTTAGTACAAAAAATTTACACCCGATAGCAAAAAACATAAAAAATTTCAATTTTACAGTACAAATTTCATTTATTTCGGTTATAAAGTCACCTGACCTACGAGTTCTGGTCGTTTTTTGCATTCATACGTGTGGGCGCTGCACCCGTGATCGTCACCGCGAAAACAGCACGCGAAAATACCTAGGGACTTGGAAGATATAAAAACTCAAAAAACTCAAAGCTTCATATAGTACCCGTATAAAATCCACCTTAGCGCTGGTATTCCGCCATACATTGACGAAAAACAAAAGTTTCAAATTAGTCTCAGACCAGTGTATGATACGTCCTTAGACGCGTCTGCAGCTCAGCTCCGCTATCCTGCAACAAAAAAGGGACACGTTAGTACAAAAAATTTACACCCGATTGCAAAAAACATAAAAAATTTCAATTTTACAGTACAAATTTCATTTATTTCGGTTATAAAGTCACCTGACCTACGAGTTCTGGTCGTTTTTTGCATTCATACGTGTGGGCGCTGCACCCGTGATCGTCACCGCGAAAACAGCACGCGAAAATACCTAGGGACTTGGAAGATATAAAAACTCAAAAAACTCAAAGCTTCATATAGTACCCGTATAAAATCCACCTTAGCGCTGGTATTCCGCCATACATTGACGAAAAACAAAAGTTTCAAATTAGTCTCAGACCAGTGTATGATACGTCCTTAGACGCGTCTGCAGCTCAGCTCCGCTATCCTGCAACAAAAAAGGGACACGTTAGTACAAAAAATTTACACCCGATAGCAAAAAACATAAAAAATTTCAATTTTACAGTACAAATTTCATTAATTTGGTTATAAAGTCACCTGACCTACGAGTTCTGGTCGTTTTTTGCATTCATACGTGTGGGCGCTGCACCCGTGATCGTCACCGCGAAAACAGCACGCGAAAATACCTAGGGACTTGGAAGATATAAAAACTCAAAAAACTCAAAGCTTCATATAGTACCCGTATAAAATCCACCTTAGCGCTGGTATTCCGCCATACATTGACGAAAAACAAAAGTTTCAAATTAGTCTCAGACCAGTGTATGATACGTCCTTAGACGCGTCTGCAGCTCAGCTCCGCTATCCTGCAACAAAAAAGGGACACGTTAGTACAAAAAATTTACACCCGATAGCAAAAAACATAAAAAATTTCAATTTTACAGTACAAATTTCATTTATTTCGGTTATAAAGTCACCTGACCTACGAGTTCTGGTCGTTTTTTGCATTCATACGTGTGGGCGCTGCACCCGTGATCGTCACCGCGAAAACAGCACGCGAAAATACCTAGGGACTTGGAAGATATAAAAACTCAAAAAACTCAAAGCTTCATATAGTACCCGTATAAAATCCACCTTAGCGCTGGTATTCCGCCATACATTGACGAAAAACAAAAGTTTCAAATTAGTCTCAGACCAGTGTATGATACGTCCTTAGACGCGTCTGCAGCTCAGCTCCGCTATCCTGCAACAAAAAAGGGACACGTTAGTACAAAAAATTTACACCCGATAGCAAAAAACATAAAAAATTTCAATTTTACAGTACAAATTTCATTTATTTCGGTTATAAAGTCACCTGACCTACGAGTTCTGGTCGTTTTTTGCATTCATACGTGTGGGCGCTGCACCCGTGATCGTCACCGCGAAAACAGCACGCGAAAATACCTAGGGACTTGGAAGATATAAAAACTCAAAAAACTCAAAGCTTCATATAGTACCCGTATAAAATCCACCTTAGCGCTGGTATTCCGCCATACATTGACGAAAAACAAAAGTTTCAAATTAGTCTCAGACCAGTGTATGATACGTCCTTAGACGCGTCTGCAGCTCAGCTCCGCTATCCTGCAACAAAAAAGGGACACGTTAGTACAAAAAATTTACACCCGATAGCAAAAAACATAAAAAATTTCAATTTTACAGTACAAATTTCATTAATTTGGTTATAAAGTCACCTGACCTACGAGTTCTGGTCGTTTTTTTGCATTCATACGTGTGGGCGCTGCACCCGTGATCGTCACCGCGAAAACAGCACGCGAAAATACCTAGGGACTTGGAAGATATAAAAACTCAAAAAACTCAAAGCTTCATATAGTACCCGTATAAATCCACCTTAGCGCTGGTATTCCGCCATACATTGACGAAAAACAAAAGTTTCAAATTAGTCTCAGACCAGTGTATGATACGTCCTTAGACGCGTCTGCAGCTCAGCTCCGCTATCCTGCAACAAAAAAGGGACACGTTAGTACAAAAAATTTACACCCGATAGCAAAAAACATAAAAAATTTCAATTTTACAGTACAAATTTCATTTATTTCGGTTATAAAGTCACCTGACCTACGAGTTCTGGTCGTTTTTTGCATTCATACGTGTGGGCGCTGCACCCGTGATCGTCACCGCGAAAACAGCACGCGAAAATACCTAGGGACTTGGAAGATATAAAAACTCAAAAAACTCAAAGCTTCATATAGTACCCGTATAAAATCCACCTTAGCGCTGGTATTCCGCCATACATTGACGAAAAACAAAAGTTTCAAATTAGTCTCAGACCAGTGTATGATACGTCCTTAGACGCGTCTGCAGCTCAGCTCCGCTATCCTGCAACAAAAAAGGGACACGTTAGTACAAAAAATTTACACCCGATAGCAAAAAACATAAAAAATTTCAATTTTACAGTACAAATTTCATTTATTTCGGTTATAAAGTCACCTGACCTACGAGTTCTGGTCGTTTTTTGCATTCATACGTGTGGGCGCTGCACCCGTGATCGTCACCGCGAAAACAGCACGCGAAAATACCTAGGGACTTGGAAGATATAAAAACTCAAAAAACTCAAAGCTTCATATAGTACCCGTATAAAATCCACCTTAGCGCTGGTATTCCGCCATACATTGACGAAAAACAAAAGTTTCAAATTAGTCTCAGACCAGTGTATGATACGTCCTTAGACGCGTCTGCAGCTCAGCTCCGCTATCCTGCAACAAAAAAGGGACACGTTAGTACAAAAAATTTACACCCGATAGCAAAAAACATAAAAAATTTCAATTTTACAGTACAAATTTCATTTATTTCGGTTATAAAGTCACCTGACCTACGAGTTCTGGTCGTTTTTTGCATTCATACGTGTGGGCGCTGCACCCGTGATCGTCACCGCGAAAACAGCACGCGAAAATACCTAGGGACTTGGAAGATATAAAAACTCAAAAAACTCAAAGCTTCATATAGTACCCGTATAAAATCCACCTTAGCGCTGGTATTCCGCCATACATTGACGAAAAACAAAAGTTTCAAATTAGTCTCAGACCAGTGTATGATACGTCCTTAGACGCGTCTGCAGCTCAGCTCCGCTATCCTGCAACAAAAAAGGGACACGTTAGTACAAAAAATTTACACCCGATAGCAAAAAACATAAAAAATTTCAATTTTACAGTACAAATTTCATTTATTTCGGTTATAAAGTCACCTGACCTACGAGTTCTGGTCGTTTTTTGCATTCATACGTGTGGGCGCTGCACCCGTGATCGTCACCGCGAAAACAGCACGCGAAAATACCTAGGGACTTGGAAGATATAAAAACTCAAAAAACTCAAAGCTTCATATAGTACCCGTATAAAATCCACCTTAGCGCTGGTATTCCGCCATACATTGACGAAAAACAAAAGTTTCAAATTAGTCTCAGACCAGTGTATGATACGTCCTTAGACGCGTCTGCAGCTCAGCTCCGCTATCCTGCAACAAAAAAGGGACACGTTAGTACAAAAAATTTACACCCGATAGCAAAAAACATAAAAAATTTCAATTTTACAGTACAAA
>CAKJUM010000005.1:25000-40000 GCA_917880725.1 Selenia dentaria | reverse complement strand
ACCTAACCTAACCTAACCTAACCTAACCTAACCTAACCTAACCTAACCTAACCTAACCTAACCTAACCTAACCTAACCTAACCTAACCTAACCTAACCTAACCTAACCTAACCTAACCTAACCTAACCTAACCTAACCTAACCTAACCTAACCTAACCTAACCTAACCTAACCTAACCTAACCTAACCTAACCTAACCTAACCTAACCTAACCTAACCTAACCTAACCTAACCTAACCTAACCTAACCTAACCTAACCTAACCTAACCTAACCTAACCTAACCTAACCTAACCTAACCTAACCTAACCTAACCTAACCTAACCTAACCTAACCTAACCTAACCTAACCTAACCTAACCTAACCTAACCTAACCTAACCTAACCTAACCTAACCTAACCTAACCTAACCTAACCTAACCTAACCTAACCTAACCTAACCTAACCTAACCTAACCTAACCTAACCTAACCTAACCTAACCTAACCTAACCTAACCTAACCTAACCTAACCTAACCTAACCTAACCTAACCTAACCTAACCTAACCTAACCTAACCTAACCTAACCTAACCTAACCTAACCTAACCTAACCTAACCTAACCTAACCTAACCTAACCTAACCTAACCTAACCTAACCTAACCTAACCTAACCTAACCTAACCTAACCTAACCTAACCTAACCTAACCTAACCTAACCTAACCTAACCTAACCTAACCTAACCTAACCTAACCTAACCTAACCTAACCTAACCTAACCTAACCTAACCTAACCTAACCTAACCTAACCTAACCTAACCTAACCTAACCTAACCTAACCTAACCTAACCTAACCTAACCTAACCTAACCTAACCTAACCTAACCTAACCTAACCTAACCTAACCTAACCTAACCTAACCTAACCTAACCTAACCTAACCTAACCTAACCTAACCTAACCTAACCTAACCTAACCTAACCTAACCTAACCTAACCTAACCTAACCTAACCTAACCTAACCTAACCTAACCTAACCTAACCTAACCTAACCTAACCTAACCTAACCTAACCTAACCTAACCTAACCTAACCTAACCTAACCTAACCTAACCTAACCTAACCTAACCTAACCTAACCTAACCTAACCTAACCTAACCTAACCTAACCTAACCTAACCTAACCTAACCTAACCTAACCTAACCTAACCTAACCTAACCTAACCTAACCTAACCTAACCTAACCTAACCTAACCTAACCTAACCTAACCTAACCTAACCTAACCTAACCTAACCTAACCTAACCTAACCTAACCTAACCTAACCTAACCTAACCTAACCTAACCTAACCTAACCTAACCTAACCTAACCTAACCTAACCTAACCTAACCTAACCTAACCTAACCTAACCTAACCTAACCTAACCTAACCTAACCTAACCTAACCTAACCTAACCTAACCTAACCTAACCTAACCTAACCTAACCTAACCTAACCTAACCTAACCTAACCTAACCTAACCTAACCTAACCTAACCTAACCTAACCTAACCTAACCTAACCTAACCTAACCTAACCTAACCTAACCTAACCTAACCTAACCTAACCTAACCTAACCTAACCTAACCTAACCTAACCTAACCTAACCTAACCTAACCTAACCTAACCTAACCTAACCTAACCTAACCTAACCTAACCTAACCTAACCTAACCTAACCTAACCTAACCTAACCTAACCTAACCTAACCTAACCTAACCTAACCTAACCTAACCTAACCTAACCTAACCTAACCTAACCTAACCTAACCTAACCTAACCTAACCTAACCTAACCTAACCTAACCTAACCTAACCTAACCTAACCTAACCTAACCTAACCTAACCTAACCTAACCTAACCTAACCTAACCTAACCTAACCTAACCTAACCTAACCTAACCTAACCTAACCTAACCTAACCTAACCTAACCTAACCTAACCTAACCTAACCTAACCTAACCTAACCTAACCTAACCTAACCTAACCTAACCTAACCTAACCTAACCTAACCTAACCTAACCTAACCTAACCTAACCTAACCTAACCTAACCTAACCTAACCTAACCTAACCTAACCTAACCTAACCTAACCTAACCTAACCTAACCTAACCTAACCTAACCTAACCTAACCTAACCTAACCTAACCTAACCTAACCTAACCTAACCTAACCTAACCTAACCTAACCTAACCTAACCTAACCTAACCTAACCTAACCTAACCTAACCTAACCTAACCTAACCTAACCTAACCTAACCTAACCTAACCTAACCTAACCTAACCTAACCTAACCTAACCTAACCTAACCTAACCTAACCTAACCTAACCTAACCTAACCTAACCTAACCTAACCTAACCTAACCTAACCTAACCTAACCTAACCTAACCTAACCTAACCTAACCTAACCTAACCTAACCTAACCTAACCTAACCTAACCTAACCTAACCTAACCTAACCTAACCTAACCTAACCTAACCTAACCTAACCTAACCTAACCTAACCTAACCTTTTTTTTTTTTTTTTTTTTTTTTTGACCCGGGAAAATCCTTTATGGATACCACCCGGCTCCGGGGGGGCAGAGTGGTTATGTGGGGGTCCTCGCCTGAAGGGCCTTACTACCCCCACGGGGGGGTAGTAAGGAGGTTACCCACTAAAAACCCGGGATGAGCAGTCTGCCGCCTAGTCAGGGCGAAATGGGGTAGCGTTAGCAATCACCATCTCGCCCCAGCGGTTGGCCCGTCACCGGTGACGGGCCCCGGCCAATGGAGGGATGACCTGGCTCATTGGGGCCATCCCCCAGACGTGTGGGATCGTGCAAGCCAGTGGAGAATCCCCCGACTCTCCACCGGTGATCCGCACAGCTAGGATAGAGCGAGAAGGCGCCCGAATCGCCTTCTCCTTCCCCCAGTTCGTCTACGCCGGAGCGGGTCGGAGAGGACGTCTTCCTCCCTTACCCGCTCCGCGGCCTCTTTCTGCACCATCACTGCCTCGCAGAAAGAGACCACCGCCTGCCACGCTCCGTCGCTGCCGAGCATAGCGTTAACCACGCTCGGCAGCGACAGATCTGCGCCTATGACCGCTGTGAGGGCGCGCCGCATGGGACTCCATGCGGCGCACTCCTCCAGCGTGTGGAGCGCCGTGTCTTCTGGTGCTCCACACTCGTGACAGGCGGGGGTCGCCTCGCGTCTTGCGATGTGATGCAGGTACTTGCCGAAACATCCGTGTCCGGAAAGCACCTGCACCAATCGGAAGGTGAGCGACCCGAATCGCCGCCCTACCCACCTCCGGAGGACCGGGCGAATGGCATCCACCGTCCTCTGTCCAGGGACCGGTGGAGCCAGGTCCTCCGTCCACCGCCCCAACAAGGCGGACCGCGCCCGCCGTCGAAGGCGCGTCACCTCCTCCCACGCTGGAGGCTCCCCGCGGGATCTCCTCGCCGCCACGAAGTGGTACACCTCGGCGAGGATCTCCGCTTGGAGCTCCCAGGGGGGATCACCGGCCAACGCGCATCCCGCAGTCCAGGACACCGTCCGGTACCCGCGTATCGCCCTCGTCGCGATGACCCGCTGCGGACGACGCAGCAGGGCCTTATTGGCGCGACCGAGGGAGTCCACCCAGACAGGTGCCCCGTACAAGGCCATACTCCGGATCACTCCGGAGTACAGGCGACGACATGTGGCGCTCGGGCCGCCCACGTTGGGCAGCAGCCTCCCAAGGGCGGCTGCGGCGCCTATGACTTTTGGGGCCAGTTGAGTGAAGTGGGCCCCAAAAGTCCACCGCCCGTCCAGGATGAGACCCAGGTACCTCATTTGGGTCCCAACCCGGACCAGGACCCCGTCCAGGTCTATCCGCGTTCCTGGAGGGGGTCCCCCCCGAGGCCCATGGAACATTAGGGCCTCGGTCTTGGAGAGGGCGACCTCCAGCCCCAGGGCACGTATGCGGCCGACCACGAGTGTTGTGGCCACCGTGGCCCGCCGCACCATCTCCCTGAGGTCCCTCCCCTTGACTACGACTAGGGTGTCATCCGCGTAGCACGCAACCCGCATACTTGCGGGAAACGTGCCGCGGAGCACCCAGTCATAGCCAATGTTCCACAGGAGCGGTCCCAACACCGATCCCTGTGGAACCCCGCAGGACACGCGACGTCGCCTCAGACCGTCGCTTCCCTCCACCAGGACCTCGCGGTCCTGGAGGTAGTCGGCCAACAGCCTACGCAGATACAGGGGCACTCCGTGATAGCGGAGCGCCTCCCGTATCGTTCCGTGCGGTAGGCTGTTGAAGGCGTTGGCAATGTCCAGCGAGACAGCCAACGCCTTTTCCCCCCCGCCGACCGCGTCCTGCGTCCACCTCTTGATCCAGAGCAGGGCGTCTATCGTCGACCGCCCTGCTCTGAATCCGAACTGGGCCTCTGAAAGTCCAGGCCCAGTTCCCCCCAGGTGCTGGATGATACGGGAAGCTACTATTCTTTCCAGCAGCTTCGCCGTGTCATCCAGCAGCACGATTGGCCTGTATGCGGCGGGCGAGTCGGCGTCTCGCCCTTCCTTCCGCAACAGGCACAATCGCCCGTCCTTCCAGAGCTTCGGGAACTGACCCGACGTGAGGCACGCGTCGAATAGTTCCCGAAGCTGACCGCCCATCTTCCTGAGGGCGATCGTGAGGACCCGACCGGGAATCCCGTCTGGTCCCGGGGCAGTCTTCTTGCCTCTCAGGCGAGAGACTGCTGCCTCCACCTCCACCTCTGAAACAGGCGGGATGGAGGCCGGGTCCTCCTCCTCCTGGAAGGAGGGCGTGGCCATCGGTGGAGGGGTGTAGTGGGGGTCGCTTTCGGGGAATAGCCCCCCCAGCACCCTCTCCAGGAGCTCTGGCTCCAGGGACTCAGCGATAGGGGGCGCTCTGCCCCGGAACCTATTCCGGGCAGACTTATACGGGCGCCCCCATGGGTCCCTGTCGAGGCCCTCCAGCTGTTCACTCCAGCCTAGGGCCTTAGCCCGGCCGATGGCCAGCTTCAGCTCCTGTTTGGCTACCTTAACATCACCATACAGGAGCTGCTCGGCTGCCAGCTGCTCCGCCGGCAGCTGGTCGTCCCTCCGGCCGTGGCGGCGCCTCCTGCAGTGGTAGTAGAGGCGCCGCGTCTCCGAGCATCGCGCTCGGAGATCCTCAATCTCCGAGCACCACCAGTAAACCTGGCGGCGCTCGGGGTGGCGTCGGGACCTCGGCATGGCGGTGTCGCAGACGGCCGTCACCGCCTCCTGGAACCGGCCCGCCGCGACGTCCACCTCCGGGTGCAAGGGGGCGGCAAGCCACGACTGGACGATAGCCGCCTCTTCAGCCAACTCGGCATCGAGGCGACCAATCGCCCAGCGCGCGAAACGCGCTCTCTCCACGCGCCGAGTCCCCCCTTGGTGGGAGGTGGCGATCTCAAACCGGATGTAGTTGTGGTCCGAGAGAGTGGCCACCTCCGCCACCACTCTCCAGGCCTGGACACGTGCTGCGACTTCCGGGGTGGCGAACGAAACGTCCACCACGGACCCCCCGTTGTGTCGCACGCACGTGTGGACCGATCCTCTGTTGAGCAGGGTCAGCCCTACGGCAACCGCCCACTCCCCGACAATCTCTCCGCGAGTGTCAGTGGAGGGGTTGCCCCAGGCCTGGGCCTTGGCGTTCAGGTCCCCCATGAGGAGGACCTGACGTGGCGCCTGCCTTCTTACCGCCGCGGCCACGAGGTCCAAATAACTCTCCAGCTCCGCGACGGTTCTATTGGGAGAGAAGTATGCGCCAACTACCGCATACCTCTCCCACTTGGCCACCACGTACCCCGAACCCCTCTCTGACACCGAGAGGGGGGGGGCCGCCACCGGCACGTCCAATTATGGCTACGGAGCCGTCCAGATCCCCAACCCAGTAGGGATGGGACTGGGGAATGTGGTACGGCTCCGCGGCGACCGCCAAATCAATCCGCCACTGCGCCATGGACTGCATTAGCAAATCCTGAGCTCTGACGCAGTGGTTTAAATTCGTCTGGAGGAGGTTGTGCTGTCCGACTTGATCCATATCAATCGGTCGTCACAACCTCCATGCTCGCCGCGCGGCGAACTACTTCGGGAGCGGCTTTGGCTGCCGGTCGGGGGATGGCCGGGGTCCTGGCGGCCTGTCCCTTCGTTTTTGGGGGGACACAGTTTGGTCCCGCCATCCTGTGCTCGGCTGGTCGCCCCGACTCTGCGCATATCGCGCAGTGCGGGGCCCTTCTCTGGCAGCTCGCCGCCTTGTGGCCTGCGCTTCCACAACGGAAGCACAGGTCCCCCCTGTCTGCCGACGAGGGACACTGGGGGCGCGTATGTCCGAGTCCCATGCACTTGAAGCAGCGCATGGGACGCGCTGCCAGTGCCACCACTCGCACCGAGCTCCATCCCACTAAGAGCCTGCCCTGTGCCAGCAACACTTTGGCTGCCGGAATCGGACAGGAAACAAGGGAGGAACCGGTCCCGCCGTAGCTGCAACGTATCTCTCCGGCTTTGACTTGGAGTACGTCACAGCCGCCCACCTTGGCTACCGCCGCCGCCACTTTCTCCTTTGTGGCGGCGTCGTCCAGGCCCGTCACGTGCAATTGCACGGACTTAACGGGCCTCGCGACGTTGGCTACCTCGGACAGGACAACGCGGAGCTTCTCCGCGAGCCTGTCCGCTTTGTCGCTGCTCTGGGAGCCAGGAATTTCGAGCATCCTGGCTCCCGTGGCCGTCTGGCGGAAGTTGATCCGGTCGATCCCCAAACCTTGGAGATCGACCTTCTCCTGCGCCGTCTCTATGATGGCGCTGTATGTGACCCCCTTTTCCGCGGCTTCAGGCTGCAGTGTCAGCACAACAGCCGCGGATTTGAAGGGCTTCAGCGTCTTCGCCTTCTTGGGCCCGGCGGCAGCAGAAGCCTTCTTTGTTTGAGGCTTCACGGCGGCGGGGGTGGCACGAGCTGCTGGGACAGGAGCGGGAGCGGGCGTTGCCGAGGAGGACGATTTGTCCTTCCCTTTGCCTTTCCCCTTTCGTACTACTGTTGCCCAGGTTTCCGCCTTGGCAGCAGCAGTTGGAGTCGTTTCTGGGGGGGCGATGGGAGCCGCAGTCGAGGGCGTAGCAGCAGTCTGCGAGGCCCGGCCAACCCGCTTTCGAGGGGTCGGTTTTAGGGGTGGGGGCGCAACCGCTACTGCAGCCTTCTTGGCATCCGCTCTGAGAGGCGGGCGAAGTACCGGCGCTGGCAGGAGGCGATCCTCGATACCATCGAGTCGGGCATTGAGCATTTGCCCGAACGTGGTAGTCAAGGAGCGCGTCATCTCCTCCACTAAATCTGCCCCCAGTACAACAGCAGGGGGGGCCGGCGTCTCGGCGGCAGCGGCTGCTGCAGCAGCAGACGTGGCGGCAGCCGCCTGGGTCTTCGCTTCGTTGAAGCCGCGACGCAGCGACTTCACTTCTGCCTTGCAGGCCAACCTAACCTAACCTAACCTAACCTAACCTAACATAACCTAACCTAACCTAACCTAACCTAACCTAACCTAACCTAACCTTACCTAACCTAACCTAACCTAACCTAACCTAACCTAACCTAACCTAACCTAACCTAACCTAACCTAACCTAACCTAACCTAACCTAACCTAACCTAACCTAACCTAACCTAACCTAACCTAACCTAACCTAACCTAACCTAACCTAACCTAACCTAACCTAACCTAACCTAACCTGAGAAAAAACGAAAGTTTCAAATTAGTCTCAGACCAGTGTATGATACGTCCTTAGACGCGTCTGCAGCTCAGCTCCGCTATCCTGCAACAAAAAAGGGACACGTTAGTACAAAAAATTTACACCCGATAGCAAAAAACCTGAAAAATTTCAATTTTACAGTACAAATTTCATTAATTTGGTTATAAAGTCACCTGACCTACGAGTTCTGGTCGTTTTTTTGCATTCATACGTGTGGGCGCTGCACCCGTGATCGTCACCGCGAAAACAGCACGCGGAAATACCTAGGGACTTGGAAGATATAAAAACTCAAAGCTTCATATAGTACCCGTATAAAATCCACCTTAGCGCAGGTACTCCTCCATACTTTGAGAAAAAACGAAAGTTTCAAATTAGTCTCAGACCAGTGTATGATACGTCCTTAGACGCGTCTGCAGCTCAGCTCCGCTATCCTGCAACAAAAAAGGGACACGTTAGTACAAAAAATTTACACCCGATAGCAAAAAACCTGAAAAATTTCAATTTTACAGTACAAATTTCATTAATTTGGTTATAAAGTCACCTGACCTACGAGTTCTGGTCGTTTTTTGCATTCATACGTGTGGGCGCTGCACCCGTGATCGTCACCGCGAAAACAGCACGCGGAAATACCTAGGGACTTGGAAGATATAAAAACTCAAAGCTTCATATAGTACCCGTATAAAATCCACCTTAGCGCAGGTACTCCTCCATACTTTGAGAAAAAACGAAAGTTTCAAATTAGTCTCAGACCAGTGTATGATACGTCCTTAGACGCGTCTGCAGCTCAGCTCCGCTATCCTGCAACAAAAAAGGGACACGTTAGTACAAAAAATTTACACCCGATAGCAAAAAACCTGAAAAATTTCAATTTTACAGTACAAATTTCATTAATTTGGTTATAAAGTCACCTGACCTACGAGTTCTGGTCGTTTTTTGCATTCATACGTGTGGGCGCTGCACCCGTGATCGTCACCGCGAAAACAGCACGCGGAAATACCTAGGGACTTGGAAGATATAAAAACTCAAAGCTTCATATAGTACCCGTATAAAATCCACCTTAGCGCAGGTACTCCTCCATACTTTGAGAAAAAACGAAAGTTTCAAATTAGTCTCAGACCAGTGTATGATACGTCCTTAGACGCGTCTGCAGCTCAGCTCCGCTATCCTGCAACAAAAAAGGGACACGTTAGTACAAAAAATTTACACCCGATAGCAAAAAACCTAAAAAATTTCAATTTTACAGTATTTATTACAGTCGCATTTGTCATAGAGATAGCATAGAGTATTATACATCAAAAGTTTCGTCTCCGCCTGCACAAGACGAACCTGCAACAAAAATAGACACGGTTAATACATTTTTATACACCCGACGGTAAAAAACTGGTTTTTGCTTTAAAGTTATACTAGATCTGGAGAAAAAACCCGATAGAAAAACTTTTTGTTACTTTTGTAACTTTTCATAATTTTCCTGGATAGGCGCAAGCATAGGGGCTCTGATTAAATTAATTATAAAATGTATAGAGTGACGTTACTCCCACAATTTGGGCTATAAATATATCTACTTTTTGTTAATTATATTTTTACTTATTATTTTATTATTACATTTTGACCTTCACGATAGTGAAAAACAGACTATTGCACAGGTTGTGCCTGACCTTAAGTCACCTTATTGGATGATTTTTATACGTTCTTCTGACGTTCGTGGCTAAATAGAAGCACCTGACATCACTTTTGTGAACAATTTTATTATTACGCAGTATTATTTCTACTGATATTTTACCCCAACATTTATGATATTAGACATATCATATACAACTTATACAACAAATTTTGCTAAATCCGAATATCGTTTGATTCAGTTTATGTTGAATTTTTCACTTAACTATTGATTAAATTTTGGGTTAGGTTGACTTTATTTGTTCCTTTGCCGAGATGTTTGCCGCCGTACACACACCGGTCAAAAAGACCAACGACGATGGAAGCGTACAACACCCTCAGAAATCCCCACTTCTAATAGAACTGGCAGGCCCATCCAAAGAAGTGGGCGAACAGGCGATGACCTCCAACGTGAGGCGGAGCGTAGGAGAGTGGGAGGAAGTGAAGAAGAGAAGGTCGACCTCCCAACAACCCAAAAGCCCGACTCCACCGAGGAGGACAGCTCCGATGGTACTGCCCAAACAAAAACCGACGACTCTGCCTTCACAGGAAGGCAAGACGGTAGGACGCAGGCCACCAATGGATACCCCTGGAAGCCCGCCTAAATGGCAGAAATTCCCTACCAGAGCAGCGGAGGCAAAAGCCTGCCTCATGAAAGCCAAGACCAACCTCGAACTCTCGAGAAACTTGCGGACCGACATTAAGTCAAACGTCATCCAGGCCATAGACCGATTGTTCGAGTTGGTTAAAGAATCAGAGGCCAGGCAGGCCCACGAAAAGATCCCTGCAGCGAAACAAAGCACAGGAAAGAGGGAAGAAGAGAACCAAACAGAAAGCCAAAGCCAAGGAAAATATGAGGATGAAGACCTTAAGAGACAGATGGAAGAACACAGCAAACTGTTGAGAGAAAACACTGAAAAGATGGATAGCCTAAAGCAGGCGATGGAAAAGCAGAAGGAGTTCTTTGAAGGAACCACATATGCCGCTGCAGTGGCGGGCCCCCCTCGGAGGCAACCCTACGAGCATGCCGCTCTGCACTCCGTAGTGGTTTCTTCAAAGGATGAGAAGGAAACAGGAGAGGAAGTTCTCAGCAGGATAAGAGAAGCTGTAAACGCCATAGAAGGAGGAATAAAGGTCGATAGGGTGAGAAAGGCGAAAGACGGGAAAATTATAGTGGGATGCAGGACCGAAGGGGAAAGACAAAAGGTCAAGGAAAGGCTCAAGAAAGCAGAAGAGCATCTCAATGTCGAGGAGATGAAAAATAAAGACCCTCTTTTGATCCTCAGAGACGTTCTACAGTTTCACAGTGATGAAGACATCACAAACGCTCTGAGGAAACAAAATGGAAACATGTTCAAAAACCTCGACAAGCAGGACAACAGGATGGAGATCCGCTACAGAAGAAAGGCTAGAAACCCCCATATGTGCCATGTCGTCTTAAAAGTTTCCCCTAAAATCTGGAACTTGATGATAGAGGCAGGAGAAGCCCACATAGATCTCCAAAGGGTTAAAATAGCGGACCAATCACCTCTGATCCAGTGCTCTCTCTGTTTAGGATACGGCCATGGCCGTCGCCAATGCAGAGAAAGCATTGAGAAGTGCAGTCATTGCGGTGGCCCGCACATGAGAGCCGACTGCGCGGACTGGCTCAGCAATTTGGCTCCATCCTGTTGTAATTGCAGGCAAGCAAAACTTGACTCTACGGAGCATAATGCTTTCAGCCCAGAATGTGCCGTGAGAAGGAAGTGGGATGCAATGGCACGAGCCTCCGTGGCCTATTGCTAAGGGCTCCACTAACGCAAACCATGTAGCAAACCCCACCAGCGAAAAGCCGTATCGCGCTCTACAAGTAAATCTCCAAAGGATGGAAACAGCAACGAATGAGCTGATGATAGAAGCCGAGAAAAGAAAGGTTGCTTTTGCACTGCTCCAGGAGCCATACGTGGGCAGGGTCAAGAGGGTGAAAGGTTACAGAGGAGCCAGGATCTACCAGAGCACCGAGCAGGGAGACGGACACGTCAAAGCGGCGATAGCCGTCTTCGATCCCGACCTGGACGTCGAACAGTACCCGAAACTCACCACGAACAACATCGTGGTGATAAAGATCCGGACCAGTGCCTGGCAGATCACTGCTGTTTCCTTTTACTTTGAACCGACCCAGCCCATAGAGCCATACCTGGAGCAGATCAAAATGATTGTGCAGGAGCTCGGACCGGCAAAAATCGTCATCGGCGGAGATGCCAACGCGAAGAGTACCTGGTGGGGTAGCAACATAGTGGATGGCAGGGGAGAGGACATGTCAGGTGCCCTCGAAGAATTAAATATGCAGGTACTGAATCAAGGAGACACACCCACCTTCGACACAATTAGGGGAGGCATCTCCTACACGAGCCATCCCGACGTAACAGCCTGCTCAATCGATATGCTGCACCTGATTGATGGTTGGCGGGTACTGGACGATCTCACGCACTCGGATCACAACGGCATAATCTTTAATATTTCTCTGAAAAGATCAAAAGGGGTAAGTGTGGATAGAACAACCAGATTATTTAACACCAAAAAGGCTAATTGGGCTCAGTTTCATGAGAAACTGGACCAATTAAAAATAGAAAATAAAATAAACAAAACAGAAATAGACAACATAACAAGTAAAATAGAATTAGAAGAAATAGTCAACAAATACACAAGCGTAATAACACAAACATGCACACACACCTTACCTAAAAAGAAGAGAAAAGAAACACTTACCCAACCGCCGTGGTGGTCCGAAGCACTCGCCAAACTGAAGAGGAGAGCAATCACCCTGAGACGTCGAATACGATGTGCAGCGCTGTCCCGAAGACCTCGAGTCGTGGATGAGTACCTGCAAGCAAAAGAAAATTTTTTAAGTGAAGTGGAGAGAGCAAAGACGCAGAGCTGGAAAAAGTTTTGTGAAAAGCAGGATAGAGAAGGGGTTTGGGAGGGGATTTATAGAGTGATAGGGAGAACATCCACCAGACAGGAAGAGATACCCTTGGTGAAAGATGGTCGGCAGATCGATCAGAAAGATTCGGCCAAAGTTCTTGCCGACATCTTCTACCCGGAGGACAATGAAGAAGAAGACAATGCAGACCACCGTCAGACCAGAAAAATAGCCCAAAGTATAAATGATGCGGCCCATGATGAACACCATGATCCGCCATTTACAGCAGAGGAGCTTCGTGCTGCGGTGGAAAGCTTTGATCCGAAGAAAGCCCCGGGAGCTGATGGTTTCACTGCCGATATCTGCAGCCAAGTTATCAGTAGCGATCCAGAGATCTTCCTCGCATTAGCGAACAAGTGCCTGGTTTTCTCACACTTCCCGACCATCTGGAAAGAGGCCACAGTCGTGGTCTTGAGAAAACCAGGTAAAGATGACTACACTAACCCTAAGTCATATAGACCAATAGGACTACTACCAGTCATGGGGAAGATCCTGGAAAAGCTGATCGTGGGCAGGATGAAATGGCACCTCATACCAAGGATGAGTACTCGCCAGTATGGCTTTATGCCGAAGAAGAGCACCGAGGACTCCCTCTATGACCTGATACAGTACATCCACGGAAAATTAGACCAGAAGAAAATCATTACCGTTATATCATTGGACATAGAGGGAGCCTTCGACAGCGCATGGTGGCCGGCCATTAAAGTCAGACTGGCTGAGGAAAGCTGTCCTGTAAACGTGAGGCGACTCATCGACAGCTACCTGCAGGATAGGAGAGTTCGAGTGAGGTATGCTGGAGAAGAGTACGCGAAGGATACGAATAAGGGGTGCGTCCAAGGCTCTATCGGAGGTCCAATAATGTGGAACCTCCTGTTGGATCCACTTCTGAAGGGGCTCGAAGAACGAGGGGACTATGGACAGGCATTTGCGGACGACGTCGTGTTAGTTTTTGACGGGGACACAGCTGTAGAGATCCAGCGACAAGCGAATGCCGCCCTCGCCTATGTCAGGGAGTGGGGTATCAGAAACAAGCTCAAATTTGCGCCGAGCAAAACAAACGCAATGACTATCACTCGCAAACTGAAGTACGATACCCCACTCCTGCGCATGGGCGGGGTCGACATCGGCATGTCGCAAGAAGTAAAAATCCTGGGGCTCACCATAGACAATAAGTTAACCTTCAACAGCCATGCTGCTAACGTCTGCAAGAAGGCTATCAATATATATAAGCAGCTATCTAGAGCCGCCAGGAGTAGTTGGGGCCTTAGCCCGGAGATCACTAGGATCATATATACAGCAACTGTGGAACCCGTCATAATGTACGCGGCGGGCGTCTGGGGACCAGCAACAAGGAAGATAGGCATCCAAAAACAGCTGAACGCGGTACAGAGGGGCTTCGTCCAAAAGCTAACAAGGGCGTACCGCACCGTCTCCCTGAACTCAGGACTGGTCCTGGCCGGGATACTCCCACTCGACCTCAGGATACAGGAGGCAGCCGCACTGTACGAGGTGAAGAGGGGGGTGCCCCGACCAGAGCTAGTGGACAGGGAGGTGGAGCGACACATACCATACGCTCAAACAAAGCATCCCGCAGAGCATATCAGCCTGGGCTACGTCAGCCTGATAGACCAGGAACAAATGGACCTCCACGACTCCCAAGAGGTCAAAATCTTCACCGATGGCAGTAAGATGGAGGGTGAGGTCGGAGCAGCACTGTCCTTATGGTCCGGTGATGCCGAGATCAAAGCCCTCAAATTCAAACTGCCATCATATTGCACGGTCTATCAGGCTGAACTATTGGCAATATGCAAGGCCACGCGAGAGATCCTCAAACGCTCAGAACAGACTTATGGGATATACAGTGACTCCAGTTCAGCGCTCCAGACAATCACTAACAATGGCTCCTTACACCCCTTGGCCGAGGAGACACGGGAAAACCTCAGAACCTGCAAAATCCAAAATAAGGAAGTCTCCTTATTTTGGATCAAAGCCCATGCGGGACTGCAGGGTAATGAGCGTGCAGATCAGCTTGCGAAAGAGGCCGCGCAGAACACCAAAAGGCGGCCCGATTATGACAATTTCCCGGTCTCCTACGCAAAGCGGCAGATTCGTCTCGGAGCGCTCGAAGAATGGAACCAGCGGTACAAGGCCGGAACAACAGCTGGAGTCACAAAAATCTTCTTCCCAGATGCCATAGAAGCGTATAAAATCGTCCGCAACTTCGTCCCCACCAGCCAAACGACCCAAGCTTTAACGGGGCACGGTGGGTTCTCCGAATACTTGAACCGATTCAAGTGTAAGGAGAATCCATCGTGCATCTGTGACCCAGATGTAAGCGAAACGATAGTCCATGTTTTATTCGAGTGCCCCGTCTTCGCTCTAAAAAGATACGAAACTAGCATGTCTTTGAATATCGAAATAGTCGCAGAAAATTCAAACAAAATAATGGCCAATAAAGAGACAAGGAACCAATTTCTAAGTTTCTGTACTGAAATTGTTATTATAGTTGGTAATAGAAATAAGTAGGTATGAAATTATGGTGAATATATATTTTAAAATATATATAAACAGCATAAAAAAAAAACATAGTAAATAAAAATAGGTATTTCAGTAGTTCAGTTAAGAAACAAAAGTAACAAAT
>CAKJUM010000005.1:0-22500 GCA_917880725.1 Selenia dentaria | reverse complement strand
TCATTTATTTCGGTTATAAAGTCACCTGACCTACGAGTTCTGGTCGTTTTTTGCATTCATACGTGTGGGCGCTGCACCCGTGATCGTCACCGCGAAAACAGCACGCGAAAATACCTAGGGACTTGGAAGATATAAAAACTCAAAAAACTCAAAGCTTCATATAGTACCCGTATAAAATCCACCTTAGCGCTGGTATTCCGCCATACATTGACGAAAAACAAAAGTTTCAAATTAGTCTCAGACCAGTGTATGATACGTCCTTAGACGCGTCTGCAGCTCAGCTCCGCTATCCTGCAACAAAAAAGGGACACGTTAGTACAAAAAATTTACACCCGATAGCAAAAAACATAAAAAATTTCAATTTTACAGTACAAATTTCATTTATTTCGGTTATAAAGTCACCTGACCTACGAGTTCTGGTCGTTTTTTGCATTCATACGTGTGGGCGCTGCACCCGTGATCGTCACCGCGAAAACAGCACGCGAAAATACCTAGGGACTTGGAAGATATAAAAACTCAAAAAACTCAAAGCTTCATATAGTACCCGTATAAAATCCACCTTAGCGCTGGTATTCCGCCATACATTGACGAAAAACAAAAGTTTCAAATTAGTCTCAGACCAGTGTATGATACGTCCTTAGACGCGTCTGCAGCTCAGCTCCGCTATCCTGCAACAAAAAAGGGACACGTTAGTACAAAAAATTTACACCCGATAGCAAAAAACATAAAAAATTTCAATTTTACAGTACAAATTTCATTTATTTCGGTTATAAAGTCACCTGACCTACGAGTTCTGGTCGTTTTTTGCATTCATACGTGTGGGCGCTGCACCCGTGATCGTCACCGCGAAAACAGCACGCGAAAATACCTAGGGACTTGGAAGATATAAAAACTCAAAAAACTCAAAGCTTCATATAGTACCCGTATAAAATCCACCTTAGCGCTGGTATTCCGCCATACATTGACGAAAAACAAAAGTTTCAAATTAGTCTCAGACCAGTGTATGATACGTCCTTAGACGCGTCTGCAGCTCAGCTCCGCTATCCTGCAACAAAAAAGGGACACGTTAGTACAAAAAATTTACACCCGATAGCAAAAAACATAAAAAATTTCAATTTTACAGTACAAATTTCATTTATTTCGGTTATAAAGTCACCTGACCTACGAGTTCTGGTCGTTTTTTGCATTCATACGTGTGGGCGCTGCACCCGTGATCGTCACCGCGAAAACAGCACGCGAAAATACCTAGGGACTTGGAAGATATAAAAACTCAAAAAACTCAAAGCTTCATATAGTACCCGTATAAAATCCACCTTAGCGCTGGTATTCCGCCATACATTGACGAAAAACAAAAGTTTCAAATTAGTCTCAGACCAGTGTATGATACGTCCTTAGACGCGTCTGCAGCTCAGCTCCGCTATCCTGCAACAAAAAAGGGACACGTTAGTACAAAAAATTTACACCCGATAGCAAAAAACATAAAAAATTTCAATTTTACAGTACAAATTTCATTTATTTCGGTTATAAAGTCACCTGACCTACGAGTTCTGGTCGTTTTTTGCATTCATACGTGTGGGCGCTGCACCCGTGATCGTCACCGCGAAAACAGCACGCGAAAATACCTAGGGACTTGGAAGATATAAAAACTCAAAAAACTCAAAGCTTCATATAGTACCCGTATAAAATCCACCTTAGCGCTGGTATTCCGCCATACATTGACGAAAAACAAAAGTTTCAAATTAGTCTCAGACCAGTGTATGATACGTCCTTAGACGCGTCTGCAGCTCAGCTCCGCTATCCTGCAACAAAAAAGGGACACGTTAGTACAAAAAATTTACACCCGATAGCAAAAAACATAAAAAATTTCAATTTTACAGTACAAATTTCATTTATTTCGGTTATAAAGTCACCTGACCTACGAGTTCTGGTCGTTTTTTGCATTCATACGTGTGGGCGCTGCACCCGTGATCGTCACCGCGAAAACAGCACGCGAAAATACCTAGGGACTTGGAAGATATAAAAACTCAAAAAACTCAAAGCTTCATATAGTACCCGTATAAAATCCACCTTAGCGCTGGTATTCCGCCATACATTGACGAAAAACAAAAGTTTCAAATTAGTCTCAGACCAGTGTATGATACGTCCTTAGACGCGTCTGCAGCTCAGCTCCGCTATCCTGCAACAAAAAAGGGACACGTTAGTACAAAAAATTTACACCCGATAGCAAAAAACATAAAAAATTTCAATTTTACAGTACAAATTTCATTTATTTCGGTTATAAAGTCACCTGACCTACGAGTTCTGGTCGTTTTTTGCATTCATACGTGTGGGCGCTGCACCCGTGATCGTCACCGCGAAAACAGCACGCGAAAATACCTAGGGACTTGGAAGATATAAAAACTCAAAAAACTCAAAGCTTCATATAGTACCCGTATAAAATCCACCTTAGCGCTGGTATTCCGCCATACATTGACGAAAAACAAAAGTTTCAAATTAGTCTCAGACCAGTGTATGATACGTCCTTAGACGCGTCTGCAGCTCAGCTCCGCTATCCTGCAACAAAAAAGGGACACGTTAGTACAAAAAATTTACACCCGATAGCAAAAAACATAAAAAATTTCAATTTTACAGTACAAATTTCATTTATTTCGGTTATAAAGTCACCTGACCTACGAGTTCTGGTCGTTTTTTGCATTCATACGTGTGGGCGCTGCACCCGTGATCGTCACCGCGAAAACAGCACGCGAAAATACCTAGGGACTTGGAAGATATAAAAACTCAAAAAACTCAAAGCTTCATATAGTACCCGTATAAAATCCACCTTAGCGCTGGTATTCCGCCATACATTGACGAAAAACAAAAGTTTCAAATTAGTCTCAGACCAGTGTATGATACGTCCTTAGACGCGTCTGCAGCTCAGCTCCGCTATCCTGCAACAAAAAAGGGACACGTTAGTACAAAAAATTTACACCCAATAGCAAAAAACATAAAAAATTTCAATTTTACAGTACAAATTTCATTTATTTCGGTTATAAAGTCACCTGACCTACGAGTTCTGGTCGTTTTTTGCATTCATACGTGTGGGCGCTGCACCCGTGATCGTCACCGCGAAAACAGCACGCGAAAATACCTAGGGACTTGGAAGATATAAAAACTCAAAAAACTCAAAGCTTCATATAGTACCCGTATAAAATCCACCTTAGCGCTGGTATTCCGCCATACATTGACGAAAAACAAAAGTTTCAAATTAGTCTCAGACCAGTGTATGATACGTCCTTAGACGCGTCTGCAGCTCAGCTCCGCTATCCTGCAACAAAAAAGGGACACGTTAGTACAAAAAATTTACACCCGATAGCAAAAAACATAAAAAATTTCAATTTTACAGTACAAATTTCATTTATTTCGGTTATAAAGTCACCTGACCTACGAGTTCTGGTCGTTTTTTGCATTCATACGTGTGGGCGCTGCACCCGTGATCGTCACCGCGAAAACAGCACGCGAAAATACCTAGGGACTTGGAAGATATAAAAACTCAAAAAACTCAAAGCTTCATATAGTACCCGTATAAAATCCACCTTAGCGCTGGTATTCCGCCATACATTGACGAAAAACAAAAGTTTCAAATTAGTCTCAGACCAGTGTATGATACGTCCTTAGACGCGTCTGCAGCTCAGCTCCGCTATCCTGCAACAAAAAAGGGACACGTTAGTACAAAAAATTTACACCCGATAGCAAAAAACATAAAAAATTTCAATTTTACAGTACAAATTTCATTAATTTGGTTATAAAGTCACCTGACCTACGAGTTCTGGTCGTTTTTTGCATTCATACGTGTGGGCGCTGCACCCGTGATCGTCACCGCGAAAACAGCACGCGAAAATACCTAGGGACTTGGAAGATATAAAAACTCAAAAAACTCAAAGCTTCATATAGTACCCGTATAAAATCCACCTTAGCGCTGGTATTCCGCCATACATTGACGAAAAACAAAAGTTTCAAATTAGTCTCAGACCAGTGTATGATACGTCCTTAGACGCGTCTGCAGCTCAGCTCCGCTATCCTGCAACAAAAAAGGGACACGTTAGTACAAAAAATTTACACCCGATAGCAAAAAACATAAAAAATTTCAATTTTACAGTACAAATTTCATTTATTTCGGTTATAAAGTCACCTGACCTACGAGTTCTGGTCGTTTTTTGCATTCATACGTGTGGGCGCTGCACCCGTGATCGTCACCGCGAAAACAGCACGCGAAAATACCTAGGGACTTGGAAGATATAAAAACTCAAAAAACTCAAAGCTTCATATAGTACCCGTATAAAATCCACCTTAGCGCTGGTATTCCGCCATACATTGACGAAAAACAAAAGTTTCAAATTAGTCTCAGACCAGTGTATGATACGTCCTTAGACGCGTCTGCAGCTCAGCTCCGCTATCCTGCAACAAAAAAGGGACACGTTAGTACAAAAAATTTACACCCGATAGCAAAAAACATAAAAAATTTCAATTTTACAGTACAAATTTCATTTATTTCGGTTATAAAGTCACCTGACCTACGAGTTCTGGTCGTTTTTTGCATTCATACGTGTGGGCGCTGCACCCGTGATCGTCACCGCGAAAACAGCACGCGAAAATACCTAGGGACTTGGAAGATATAAAAACTCAAAAAACTCAAAGCTTCATATAGTACCCGTATAAAATCCACCTTAGCGCTGGTATTCCGCCATACATTGACGAAAAACAAAAGTTTCAAATTAGTCTCAGACCAGTGTATGATACGTCCTTAGACGCGTCTGCAGCTCAGCTCCGCTATCCTGCAACAAAAAAGGGACACGTTAGTACAAAAAATTTACACCCGATAGCAAAAAACATAAAAAATTTCAATTTTACAGTACAAATTTCATTTATTTCGGTTATAAAGTCACCTGACCTACGAGTTCTGGTCGTTTTTTGCATTCATACGTGTGGGCGCTGCACCCGTGATCGTCACCGCGAAAACAGCACGCGAAAATACCTAGGGACTTGGAAGATATAAAAACTCAAAAAACTCAAAGCTTCATATAGTACCCGTATAAAATCCACCTTAGCGCTGGTATTCCGCCATACATTGACGAAAAACAAAAGTTTCAAATTAGTCTCAGACCAGTGTATGATACGTCCTTAGACGCGTCTGCAGCTCAGCTCCGCTATCCTGCAACAAAAAAGGGACACGTTAGTACAAAAAATTTACACCCGATAGCAAAAAACATAAAAAATTTCAATTTTACAGTACAAATTTCATTTATTTCGGTTATAAAGTCACCTGACCTACGAGTTCTGGTCGTTTTTTGCATTCATACGTGTGGGCGCTGCACCCGTGATCGTCACCGCGAAAACAGCACGCGAAAATACCTAGGGACTTGGAAGATATAAAAACTCAAAAAACTCAAAGCTTCATATAGTACCCGTATAAAATCCACCTTAGCGCTGGTATTCCGCCATACATTGACGAAAAACAAAAGTTTCAAATTAGTCTCAGACCAGTGTATGATACGTCCTTAGACGCGTCTGCAGCTCAGCTCCGCTATCCTGCAACAAAAAAGGGACACGTTAGTACAAAAAATTTACACCCGATAGCAAAAAACATAAAAAATTTCAATTTTACAGTACAAATTTCATTTATTTCGGTTATAAAGTCACCTGACCTACGAGTTCTGGTCGTTTTTTGCATTCATACGTGTGGGCGCTGCACCCGTGATCGTCACCGCGAAAACAGCACGCGAAAATACCTAGGGACTTGGAAGATATAAAAACTCAAAAAACTCAAAGCTTCATATAGTACCCGTATAAAATCCACCTTAGCGCTGGTATTCCGCCATACATTGACGAAAAACAAAAGTTTCAAATTAGTCTCAGACCAGTGTATGATACGTCCTTAGACGCGTCTGCAGCTCAGCTCCGCTATCCTGCAACAAAAAAGGGACACGTTAGTACAAAAAATTTACACCCGATAGCAAAAAACATAAAAAATTTCAATTTTACAGTACAAATTTCATTTATTTCGGTTATAAAGTCACCTGACCTACGAGTTCTGGTCGTTTTTTGCATTCATACGTGTGGGCGCTGCACCCGTGATCGTCACCGCGAAAACAGCACGCGAAAATACCTAGGGACTTGGAAGATATAAAAACTCAAAAAACTCAAAGCTTCATATAGTACCCGTATAAAATCCACCTTAGCGCTGGTATTCCGCCATACATTGACGAAAAACAAAAGTTTCAAATTAGTCTCAGACCAGTGTATGATACGTCCTTAGACGCGTCTGCAGCTCAGCTCCGCTATCCTGCAACAAAAAAGGGACACGTTAGTACAAAAAATTTACACCCGATAGCAAAAAACATAAAAAATTTCAATTTTACAGTACAAATTTCATTAATTTGGTTATAAAGTCACCTGACCTACGAGTTCTGGTCGTTTTTTGCATTCATACGTGTGGGCGCTGCACCCGTGATCGTCACCGCGAAAACAGCACGCGAAAATACCTAGGGACTTGGAAGATATAAAAACTCAAAAAACTCAAAGCTTCATATAGTACCCGTATAAAATCCACATTAGCGCTGGTATTCCGCCATACATTGACGAAAAACAAAAGTTTCAAATTAGTCTCAGACCAGTGTATGATACGTCCTTAGACGCGTCTGCAGCTCAGCTCCGCTATCCTGCAACAAAAAAGGGACACGTTAGTACAAAAAATTTACACCCGATAGCAAAAAACATAAAAAATTTCAATTTTACAGTACAAATTTCATTAATTTGGTTATAAAGTCACCTGACCTACGAGTTCTGGTCGTTTTTTGCATTCATACGTGTGGGCGCTGCACCCGTGATCGTCACCGCGAAAACAGCACGCGAAAATACCTAGGGACTTGGAAGATATAAAAACTCAAAAAACTCAAAGCTTCATATAGTACCCGTATAAAATCCACCTTAGCGCTGGTATTCCGCCATACATTGACGAAAAACAAAAGTTTCAAATTAGTCTCAGACCAGTGTATGATACGTCCTTAGACGCGTCTGCAGCTCAGCTCCGCTATCCTGCAACAAAAAAGGGACACGTTAGTACAAAAAATTTACACCCGATAGCAAAAAACATAAAAAATTTCAATTTTACAGTACAAATTTCATTTATTTCGGTTATAAAGTCACCTGACCTACGAGTTCTGGTCGTTTTTTGCATTCATACGTGTGGGCGCTGCACCCGTGATCGTCACCGCGAAAACAGCACGCGAAAATACCTAGGGACTTGGAAGATATAAAAACTCAAAAAACTCAAAGCTTCATATAGTACCCGTATAAAATCCACCTTAGCGCTGGTATTCCGCCATACATTGACGAAAAACAAAAGTTTCAAATTAGTCTCAGACCAGTGTATGATACGTCCTTAGACGCGTCTGCAGCTCAGCTCCGCTATCCTGCAACAAAAAAGGGACACGTTAGTACAAAAAATTTACACCCGATAGCAAAAAACATAAAAAATTTCAATTTTACAGTACAAATTTCATTAATTTGGTTATAAAGTCACCTGACCTACGAGTTCTGGTCGTTTTTTGCATTCATACGTGTGGGCGCTGCACCCGTGATCGTCACCGCGAAAACAGCACGCGAAAATACCTAGGGACTTGGAAGATATAAAAACTCAAAAAACTCAAAGCTTCATATAGTACCCGTATAAAATCCACCTTAGCGCTGGTATTCCGCCATACATTGACGAAAAACAAAAGTTTCAAATTAGTCTCAGACCAGTGTATGATACGTCCTTAGACGCGTCTGCAGCTCAGCTCCGCTATCCTGCAACAAAAAAGGGACACGTTAGTACAAAAAATTTACACCCGATAGCAAAAAACATAAAAAATTTCAATTTTACAGTACAAATTTCATTTATTTCGGTTATAAAGTCACCTGACCTACGAGTTCTGGTCGTTTTTTGCATTCATACGTGTGGGCGCTGCACCCGTGATCGTCACCGCGAAAACAGCACGCGAAAATACCTAGGGACTTGGAAGATATAAAAACTCAAAAAACTCAAAGCTTCATATAGTACCTACCCGTATAAAATCCACCTTAGCGCTGGTATTCCGCCATACATTGACGAAAAACAAAAGTTTCAAATTAGTCTCAGACCAGTGTATGATACGTCCTTAGACGCGTCTGCAGCTCAGCTCCGCTATCCTGCAACAAAAAAGGGACACGTTAGTACAAAAAATTTACACCCGATAGCAAAAAACATAAAAAATTTCAATTTTACAGTACAAATTTCATTAATTTGGTTATAAAGTCACCTGACCTACGAGTTCTGGTCGTTTTTTGCATTCATACGTGTGGGCGCTGCACCCGTGATCGTCACCGCGAAAACAGCACGCGAAAATACCTAGGGACTTGGAAGATATAAAAACTCAAAAAACTCAAAGCTTCATATAGTACCCGTATAAAATCCACCTTAGCGCTGGTATTCCGCCATACATTGACGAAAAACAAAAGTTTCAAATTAGTCTCAGACCAGTGTATGATACGTCCTTAGACGCGTCTGCAGCTCAGCTCCGCTATCCTGCAACAAAAAAGGGACACGTTAGTACAAAAAATTTACACCCGATAGCAAAAAACATAAAAAATTTCAATTTTACAGTACAAATTTCATTTATTTCGGTTATAAAGTCACCTGACCTACGAGTTCTGGTCGTTTTTTGCATTCATACGTGTGGGCGCTGCACCCGTGATCGTCACCGCGAAAACAGCACGCGAAAATACCTAGGGACTTGGAAGATATAAAAACTCAAAAAACTCAAAGCTTCATATAGTACCCGTATAAAATCCACCTTAGCGCTGGTATTCCGCCATACATTGACGAAAAACAAAAGTTTCAAATTAGTCTCAGACCAGTGTATGATACGTCCTTAGACGCGTCTGCAGCTCAGCTCCGCTATCCTGCAACAAAAAAGGGACACGTTAGTACAAAAAATTTACACCCGATAGCAAAAAACATAAAAAATTTCAATTTTACAGTACAAATTTCATTTATTTCGGTTATAAAGTCACCTGACCTACGAGTTCTGGTCGTTTTTTGCATTCATACGTGTGGGCGCTGCACCCGTGATCGTCACCGCGAAAACAGCACGCGAAAATACCTAGGGACTTGGAAGATATAAAAACTCAAAAAACTCAAAGCTTCATATAGTACCCGTATAAAATCCACCTTAGCGCTGGTATTCCGCCATACATTGACGAAAAACAAAAGTTTCAAATTAGTCTCAGACCAGTGTATGATACGTCCTTAGACGCGTCTGCAGCTCAGCTCCGCTATCCTGCAACAAAAAAGGGACACGTTAGTACAAAAAATTTACACCCGATAGCAAAAAACATAAAAAATTTCAATTTTACAGTACAAATTTCATTTATTTCGGTTATAAAGTCACCTGACCTACGAGTTCTGGTCGTTTTTTGCATTCATACGTGTGGGCGCTGCACCCGTGATCGTCACCGCGAAAACAGCACGCGAAAATACCTAGGGACTTGGAAGATATAAAAACTCAAAAAACTCAAAGCTTCATATAGTACCCGTATAAAATCCACCTTAGCGCTGGTATTCCGCCATACATTGACGAAAAACAAAAGTTTCAAATTAGTCTCAGACCAGTGTATGATACGTCCTTAGACGCGTCTGCAGCTCAGCTCCGCTATCCTGCAACAAAAAAGGGACACGTTAGTACAAAAAATTTACACCCGATAGCAAAAAACATAAAAAATTTCAATTTTACAGTACAAATTTCATTTATTTCGGTTATAAAGTCACCTGACCTACGAGTTCTGGTCGTTTTTTGCATTCATACGTGTGGGCGCTGCACCCGTGATCGTCACCGCGAAAACAGCACGCGAAAATACCTAGGGACTTGGAAGATATAAAAACTCAAAAAACTCAAAGCTTCATATAGTACCCGTATAAAATCCACCTTAGCGCTGGTATTCCGCCATACATTGACGAAAAACAAAAGTTTCAAATTAGTCTCAGACCAGTGTATGATACGTCCTTAGACGCGTCTGCAGCTCAGCTCCGCTATCCTGCAACAAAAAAGGGACACGTTAGTACAAAAAATTTACACCCGATAGCAAAAAACATAAAAAATTTCAATTTTACAGTACAAATTTCATTAATTTGGTTATAAAGTCACCTGACCTACGAGTTCTGGTCGTTTTTTGCATTCATACGTGTGGGCGCTGCACCCGTGATCGTCACCGCGAAAACAGCACGCGAAAATACCTAGGGACTTGGAAGATATAAAAACTCAAAAAACTCAAAGCTTCATATAGTACCCGTATAAAATCCACCTTAGCGCTGGTATTCCGCCATACATTGACGAAAAACAAAAGTTTCAAATTAGTCTCAGACCAGTGTATGATACGTCCTTAGACGCGTCTGCAGCTCAGCTCCGCTATCCTGCAACAAAAAAGGGACACGTTAGTACAAAAAATTTACACCCGATAGCAAAAAACATAAAAAATTTCAATTTTACAGTACAAATTTCATTTATTTCGGTTATAAAGTCACCTGACCTACGAGTTCTGGTCGTTTTTTGCATTCATACGTGTGGGCGCTGCACCCGTGATCGTCACCGCGAAAACAGCACGCGAAAATACCTAGGGACTTGGAAGATATAAAAACTCAAAAAACTCAAAGCTTCATATAGTACCCGTATAAAATCCACCTTAGCGCTGGTATTCCGCCATACATTGACGAAAAACAAAAGTTTCAAATTAGTCTCAGACCAGTGTATGATACGTCCTTAGACGCGTCTGCAGCTCAGCTCCGCTATCCTGCAACAAAAAAGGGACACGTTAGTACAAAAAATTTACACCCGATAGCAAAAAACATAAAAAATTTCAATTTTACAGTACAAATTTCATTTATTTCGGTTATAAAGTCACCTGACCTACGAGTTCTGGTCGTTTTTTGCATTCATACGTGTGGGCGCTGCACCCGTGATCGTCACCGCGAAAACAGCACGCGAAAATACCTAGGGACTTGGAAGATATAAAAACTCAAAAAACTCAAAGCTTCATATAGTACCCGTATAAAATCCACCTTAGCGCTGGTATTCCGCCATACATTGACGAAAAACAAAAGTTTCAAATTAGTCTCAGACCAGTGTATGATACGTCCTTAGACGCGTCTGCAGCTCAGCTCCGCTATCCTGCAACAAAAAAGGGACACGTTAGTACAAAAAATTTACACCCGATAGCAAAAAACATAAAAAATTTCAATTTTACAGTACAAATTTCATTAATTTGGTTATAAAGTCACCTGACCTACGAGTTCTGGTCGTTTTTTGCATTCATACGTGTGGGCGCTGCACCCGTGATCGTCACCGCGAAAACAGCACGCGAAAATACCTAGGGACTTGGAAGATATAAAAACTCAAAAAACTCAAAGCTTCATATAGTACCCGTATAAAATCCACCTTAGCGCTGGTATTCCGCCATACATTGACGAAAAACAAAAGTTTCAAATTAGTCTCAGACCAGTGTATGATACGTCCTTAGACGCGTCTGCAGCTCAGCTCCGCTATCCTGCAACAAAAAAGGGACACGTTAGTACAAAAAATTTACACCCGATAGCAAAAAACATAAAAAATTTCAATTTTACAGTACAAATTTCATTTATTTCGGTTATAAAGTCACCTGACCTACGAGTTCTGGTCGTTTTTTGCATTCATACGTGTGGGCGCTGCACCCGTGATCGTCACCGCGAAAACAGCACGCGAAAATACCTAGGGACTTGGAAGATATAAAAACTCAAAAAACTCAAAGCTTCATATAGTACCCGTATAAAATCCACCTTAGCGCTGGTATTCCGCCATACATTGACGAAAAACAAAAGTTTCAAATTAGTCTCAGACCAGTGTATGATACGTCCTTAGACGCGTCTGCAGCTCAGCTCCGCTATCCTGCAACAAAAAAGGGACACGTTAGTACAAAAAATTTACACCCGATAGCAAAAAACATAAAAAATTTCAATTTTACAGTACAAATTTCATTTATTTCGGTTATAAAGTCACCTGACCTACGAGTTCTGGTCGTTTTTTGCATTCATACGTGTGGGCGCTGCACCCGTGATCGTCACCGCGAAAACAGCACGCGAAAATACCTAGGGACTTGGAAGATATAAAAACTCAAAAAACTCAAAGCTTCATATAGTACCCGTATAAAATCCACCTTAGCGCTGGTATTCCGCCATACATTGACGAAAAACAAAAGTTTCAAATTAGTCTCAGACCAGTGTATGATACGTCCTTAGACGCGTCTGCAGCTCAGCTCCGCTATCCTGCAACAAAAAAGGGACACGTTAGTACAAAAAATTTACACCCGATAGCAAAAAACATAAAAAATTTCAATTTTACAGTACAAATTTCATTAATTTGGTTATAAAGTCACCTGACCTACGAGTTCTGGTCGTTTTTTGCATTCATACGTGTGGGCGCTGCACCCGTGATCGTCACCGCGAAAACAGCACGCGAAAATACCTAGGGACTTGGAAGATATAAAAACTCAAAAAACTCAAAGCTTCATATAGTACCCGTATAAAATCCACCTTAGCGCTGGTATTCCGCCATACATTGACGAAAAACAAAAGTTTCAAATTAGTCTCAGACCAGTGTATGATACGTCCTTAGACGCGTCTGCAGCTCAGCTCCGCTATCCTGCAACAAAAAAGGGACACGTTAGTACAAAAAATTTACACCCGATAGCAAAAAACATAAAAAATTTCAATTTTACAGTACAAATTTCATTTATTTCGGTTATAAAGTCACCTGACCTACGAGTTCTGGTCGTTTTTTGCATTCATACGTGTGGGCGCTGCACCCGTGATCGTCACCGCGAAAACAGCACGCGAAAATACCTAGGGACTTGGAAGATATAAAAACTCAAAAAACTCAAAGCTTCATATAGTACCCGTATAAAATCCACCTTAGCGCTGGTATTCCGCCATACATTGACGAAAAACAAAAGTTTCAAATTAGTCTCAGACCAGTGTATGATACGTCCTTAGACGCGTCTGCAGCTCAGCTCCGCTATCCTGCAACAAAAAAGGGACACGTTAGTACAAAAAATTTACACCCGATAGCAAAAAACATAAAAAATTTCAATTTTACAGTACAAATTTCATTTATTTCGGTTATAAAGTCACCTGACCTACGAGTTCTGGTCGTTTTTTGCATTCATACGTGTGGGCGCTGCACCCGTGATCGTCACCGCGAAAACAGCACGCGAAAATACCTAGGGACTTGGAAGATATAAAAACTCAAAAAACTCAAAGCTTCATATAGTACCCGTATAAAATCCACCTTAGCGCTGGTATTCCGCCATACATTGACGAAAAACAAAAGTTTCAAATTAGTCTCAGACCAGTGTATGATACGTCCTTAGACGCGTCTGCAGCTCAGCTCCGCTATCCTGCAACAAAAAAGGGACACGTTAGTACAAAAAATTTACACCCGATAGCAAAAAACATAAAAAATTTCAATTTTACAGTACAAATTTCATTTATTTCGGTTATAAAGTCACCTGACCTACGAGTTCTGGTCGTTTTTTGCATTCATACGTGTGGGCGCTGCACCCGTGATCGTCACCGCGAAAACAGCACGCGAAAATACCTAGGGACTTGGAAGATATAAAAACTCAAAAAACTCAAAGCTTCATATAGTACCCGTATAAAATCCACCTTAGCGCTGGTATTCCGCCATACATTGACGAAAAACAAAAGTTTCAAATTAGTCTCAGACCAGTGTATGATACGTCCTTAGACGCGTCTGCAGCTCAGCTCCGCTATCCTGCAACAAAAAAGGGACACGTTAGTACAAAAAATTTACACCCGATAGCAAAAAACATAAAAAATTTCAATTTTACAGTACAAATTTCATTTATTTCGGTTATAAAGTCACCTGACCTACGAGTTCTGGTCGTTTTTTGCATTCATACGTGTGGGCGCTGCACCCGTGATCGTCACCGCGAAAACAGCACGCGAAAATACCTAGGGACTTGGAAGATATAAAAACTCAAAAAACTCAAAGCTTCATATAGTACCCGTATAAAATCCACCTTAGCGCTGGTATTCCGCCATACATTGACGAAAAACAAAAGTTTCAAATTAGTCTCAGACCAGTGTATGATACGTCCTTAGACGCGTCTGCAGCTCAGCTCCGCTATCCTGCAACAAAAAAGGGACACGTTAGTACAAAAAATTTACACCCGATAGCAAAAAACATAAAAAATTTCAATTTTACAGTACAAATTTCATTTATTTCGGTTATAAAGTCACCTGACCTACGAGTTCTGGTCGTTTTTTGCATTCATACGTGTGGGCGCTGCACCCGTGATCGTCACCGCGAAAACAGCACGCGAAAATACCTAGGGACTTGGAAGATATAAAAACTCAAAAAACTCAAAGCTTCATATAGTACCCGTATAAAATCCACCTTAGCGCTGGTATTCCGCCATACATTGACGAAAAACAAAAGTTTCAAATTAGTCTCAGACCAGTGTATGATACGTCCTTAGACGCGTCTGCAGCTCAGCTCCGCTATCCTGCAACAAAAAAGGGACACGTTAGTACAAAAAATTTACACCCGATAGCAAAAAACATAAAAAATTTCAATTTTACAGTACAAATTTAATTAATTTGGTTATAAAGTCACCTGACCTACGAGTTCTGGTCGTTTTTTGCATTCATACGTGTGGGCGCTGCACCCGTGATCGTCACCGCGAAAACAGCACGCGAAAATACCTAGGGACTTGGAAGATATAAAAACTCAAAAAACTCAAAGCTTCATATAGTACCCGTATAAAATCCACCTTAGCGCTGGTATTCCGCCATACATTGACGAAAAACAAAAGTTTCAAATTAGTCTCAGACCAGTGTATGATACGTCCTTAGACGCGTCTGCAGCTCAGCTCCGCTATCCTGCAACAAAAAAGGGACACGTTAGTACAAAAAATTTACACCCGATAGCAAAAAACATAAAAAATTTCAATTTTACAGTACAAATTTCATTTATTTCGGTTATAAAGTCACCTGACCTACGAGTTCTGGTCGTTTTTTGCATTCATACGTGTGGGCGCTGCACCCGTGATCGTCACCGCGAAAACAGCACGCGAAAATACCTAGGGACTTGGAAGATATAAAAACTCAAAAAACTCAAAGCTTCATATAGTACCCGTATAAAATCCACCTTAGCGCTGGTATTCCGCCATACATTGACGAAAAACAAAAGTTTCAAATTAGTCTCAGACCAGTGTATGATACGTCCTTAGACGCGTCTGCAGCTCAGCTCCGCTATCCTGCAACAAAAAAGGGACACGTTAGTACAAAAAATTTACACCCGATAGCAAAAAACATAAAAAATTTCAATTTTACAGTACAAATTTCATTTATTTCGGTTATAAAGTCACCTGACCTACGAGTTCTGGTCGTTTTTTGCATTCATACGTGTGGGCGCTGCACCCGTGATCGTCACCGCGAAAACAGCACGCGAAAATACCTAGGGACTTGGAAGATATAAAAACTCAAAAAACTCAAAGCTTCATATAGTACCCGTATAAAATCCACCTTAGCGCTGGTATTCCGCCATACATTGACGAAAAACAAAAGTTTCAAATTAGTCTCAGACCAGTGTATGATACGTCCTTAGACGCGTCTGCAGCTCAGCTCCGCTATCCTGCAACAAAAAAGGGACACGTTAGTACAAAAAATTTACACCCGATAGCAAAAAACATAAAAAATTTCAATTTTACAGTACAAATTTCATTTATTTCGGTTATAAAGTCACCTGACCTACGAGTTCTGGTCGTTTTTTGCATTCATACGTGTGGGCGCTGCACCCGTGATCGTCACCGCGAAAACAGCACGCGAAAATACCTAGGGACTTGGAAGATATAAAAACTCAAAAAACTCAAAGCTTCATATAGTACCCGTATAAAATCCACCTTAGCGCTGGTATTCCGCCATACATTGACGAAAAACAAAAGTTTCAAATTAGTCTCAGACCAGTGTATGATACGTCCTTAGACGCGTCTGCAGCTCAGCTCCGCTATCCTGCAACAAAAAAGGGACACGTTAGTACAAAAAATTTACACCCGATAGCAAAAAACATAAAAAATTTCAATTTTACAGTACAAATTTCATTTATTTCGGTTATAAAGTCACCTGACCTACGAGTTCTGGTCGTTTTTTGCATTCATACGTGTGGGCGCTGCACCCGTGATCGTCACCGCGAAAACAGCACGCGAAAATACCTAGGGACTTGGAAGATATAAAAACTCAAAAAACTCAAAGCTTCATATAGTACCCGTATAAAATCCACCTTAGCGCTGGTATTCCGCCATACATTGACGAAAAACAAAAGTTTCAAATTAGTCTCAGACCAGTGTATGATACGTCCTTAGACGCGTCTGCAGCTCAGCTCCGCTATCCTGCAACAAAAAAGGGACACGTTAGTACAAAAAATTTACACCCGATAGCAAAAAACATAAAAAATTTCAATTTTACAGTACAAATTTCATTTATTTCGGTTATAAAGTCACCTGACCTACGAGTTCTGGTCGTTTTTTGCATTCATACGTGTGGGCGCTGCACCCGTGATCGTCACCGCGAAAACAGCACGCGAAAATACCTAGGGACTTGGAAGATATAAAAACTCAAAAAACTCAAAGCTTCATATAGTACCCGTATAAAATCCACCTTAGCGCTGGTATTCCGCCATACATTGACGAAAAACAAAAGTTTCAAATTAGTCTCAGACCAGTGTATGATACGTCCTTAGACGCGTCTGCAGCTCAGCTCCGCTATCCTGCAACAAAAAAGGGACACGTTAGTACAAAAAATTTACACCCGATAGCAAAAAACATAAAAAATTTCAATTTTACAGTACAAATTTCATTTATTTCGGTTATAAAGTCACCTGACCTACGAGTTCTGGTCGTTTTTTGCATTCATACGTGTGGGCGCTGCACCCGTGATCGTCACCGCGAAAACAGCACGCGAAAATACCTAGGGACTTGGAAGATATAAAAACTCAAAAAACTCAAAGCTTCATATAGTACCCGTATAAAATCCACCTTAGCGCTGGTATTCCGCCATACATTGACGAAAAACAAAAGTTTCAAATTAGTCTCAGACCAGTGTATGATACGTCCTTAGACGCGTCTGCAGCTCAGCTCCGCTATCCTGCAACAAAAAAGGGACACGTTAGTACAAAAAATTTACACCCGATAGCAAAAAACATAAAAAATTTCAATTTTACAGTACAAATTTCATTAATTTGGTTATAAAGTCACCTGACCTACGAGTTCTGGTCGTTTTTTGCATTCATACGTGTGGGCGCTGCACCCGTGATCGTCACCGCGAAAACAGCACGCGAAAATACCTAGGGACTTGGAAGATATAAAAACTCAAAAAACTCAAAGCTTCATATAGTACCCGTATAAAATCCACATTAGCGCTGGTATTCCGCCATACATTGACGAAAAACAAAAGTTTCAAATTAGTCTCAGACCAGTGTATGATACGTCCTTAGACGCGTCTGCAGCTCAGCTCCGCTATCCTGCAACAAAAAAGGGACACGTTAGTACAAAAAATTTACACCCGATAGCAAAAAACATAAAAAATTTCAATTTTACAGTACAAATTTCATTAATTTGGTTATAAAGTCACCTGACCTACGAGTTCTGGTCGTTTTTTGCATTCATACGTGTGGGCGCTGCACCCGTGATCGTCACCGCGAAAACAGCACGCGAAAATACCTAGGGACTTGGAAGATATAAAAACTCAAAAAACTCAAAGCTTCATATAGTACCCGTATAAAATCCACATTAGCGCTGGTATTCCGCCATACATTGACGAAAAACAAAAGTTTCAAATTAGTCTCAGACCAGTGTATGATACGTCCTTAGACGCGTCTGCAGCTCAGCTCCGCTATCCTGCAACAAAAAAGGGACACGTTAGTACAAAAAATTTACACCCGATAGCAAAAAACATAAAAAATTTCAATTTTACAGTACAAATTTCATTAATTTGGTTATAAAGTCACCTGACCTACGAGTTCTGGTCGTTTTTTGCATTCATACGTGTGGGCGCTGCACCCGTGATCGTCACCGCGAAAACAGCACGCGAAAATACCTAGGGACTTGGAAGATATAAAAACTCAAAAAACTCAAAGCTTCATATAGTACCCGTATAAAATCCACCTTAGCGCTGGTATTCCGCCATACATTGACGAAAAACAAAAGTTTCAAATTAGTCTCAGACCAGTGTATGATACGTCCTTAGACGCGTCTGCAGCTCAGCTCCGCTATCCTGCAACAAAAAAGGGACACGTTAGTACAAAAAATTTACACCCGATAGCAAAAAACATAAGAAAATTTCAATTTTACAGTACAAATTTCATTTATTTCGGTTATAAAGTCACCTGACCTACGAGTTCTGGTCGTTTTTTGCATTCATACGTGTGGGCGCTGCACCCGTGATCGTCACCGCGAAAACAGCACGCGAAAATACCTAGGGACTTGGAAGATATAAAAACTCAAAAAACTCAAAGCTTCATATAGTACCCGTATAAAATCCACCTTAGCGCTGGTATTCCGCCATACATTGACGAAAAACAAAAGTTTCAAATTAGTCTCAGACCAGTGTATGATACGTCCTTAGACGCGTCTGCAGCTCAGCTCCGCTATCCTGCAACAAAAAAGGGACACGTTAGTACAAAAAATTTACACCCGATAGCAAAAAACATAAAAAATTTCAATTTTACAGTACAAATTTCATTAATTTGGTTATAAAGTCACCTGACCTACGAGTTCTGGTCGTTTTTTGCATTCATACGTGTGGGCGCTGCACCCGTGATCGTCACCGCGAAAACAGCACGCGAAAATACCTAGGGACTTGGAAGATATAAAAACTCAAAAAACTCAAAGCTTCATATAGTACCCGTATAAAATCCACCTTAGCGCTGGTATTCCGCCATACATTGACGAAAAACAAAAGTTTCAAATTAGTCTCAGACCAGTGTATGATACGTCCTTAGACGCGTCTGCAGCTCAGCTCCGCTATCCTGCAACAAAAAAGGGACACGTTAGTACAAAAAATTTACACCCGATAGCAAAAAACATAAAAAATTTCAATTTTACAGTACAAATTTCATTTATTTCGGTTATAAAGTCACCTGACCTACGAGTTCTGGTCGTTTTTTGCATTCATACGTGTGGGCGCTGCACCCGTGATCGTCACCGCGAAAACAGCACGCGAAAATACCTAGGGACTTGGAAGATATAAAAACTCAAAAAACTCAAAGCTTCATATAGTACCTACCCGTATAAAATCCACCTTAGCGCTGGTATTCCGCCATACATTGACGAAAAACAAAAGTTTCAAATTAGTCTCAGACCAGTGTATGATACGTCCTTAGACGCGTCTGCAGCTCAGCTCCGCTATCCTGCAACAAAAAAGGGACACGTTAGTACAAAAAATTTACACCCGATAGCAAAAAACATAAAAAATTTCAATTTTACAGTACAAATTTCATTAATTTGGTTATAAAGTCACCTGACCTACGAGTTCTGGTCGTTTTTTGCATTCATACGTGTGGGCGCTGCACCCGTGATCGTCACCGCGAAAACAGCACGCGAAAATACCTAGGGACTTGGAAGATATAAAAACTCAAAAAACTCAAAGCTTCATATAGTACCCGTATAAAATCCACCTTAGCGCTGGTATTCCGCCATACATTGACGAAAAACAAAAGTTTCAAATTAGTCTCAGACCAGTGTATGATACGTCCTTAGACGCGTCTGCAGCTCAGCTCCGCTATCCTGCAACAAAAAAGGGACACGTTAGTACAAAAAATTTACACCCGATAGCAAAAAACATAAAAAATTTCAATTTTACAGTACAAATTTCATTTATTTCGGTTATAAAGTCACCTGACCTACGAGTTCTGGTCGTTTTTTGCATTCATACGTGTGGGCGCTGCACCCGTGATCGTCACCGCGAAAACAGCACGCGAAAATACCTAGGGACTTGGAAGATATAAAAACTCAAAAAACTCAAAGCTTCATATAGTACCCGTATAAAATCCACCTTAGCGCTGGTATTCCGCCATACATTGACGAAAAAACAAAAGTTTCAAATTAGTCTCAGACCAGTGTATGATACGTCCTTAGACGCGTCTGCAGCTCAGCTCCGCTATCCTGCAACAAAAAAGGGACACGTTAGTACAAAAAATTTACACCCGATAGCAAAAAACATAAAAAATTTCAATTTTACAGTACAAATTTCATTTATTTCGGTTATAAAGTCACCTGACCTACGAGTTCTGGTCGTTTTTTGCATTCATACGTGTGGGCGCTGCACCCGTGATCGTCACCGCGAAAACAGCACGCGAAAATACCTAGGGACTTGGAAGATATAAAAACTCAAAAAACTCAAAGCTTCATATAGTACCCGTATAAAATCCACCTTAGCGCTGGTATTCCGCCATACATTGACGAAAAACAAAAGTTTCAAATTAGTCTCAGACCAGTGTATGATACGTCCTTAGACGCGTCTGCAGCTCAGCTCCGCTATCCTGCAACAAAAAAGGGACACGTTAGTACAAAAAATTTACACCCGATAGCAAAAAACATAAAAAATTTCAATTTTACAGTACAAATTTCATTTATTTCGGTTATAAAGTCACCTGACCTACGAGTTCTGGTCGTTTTTTGCATTCATACGTGTGGGCGCTGCACCCGTGATCGTCACCGCGAAAACAGCACGCGAAAATACCTAGGGACTTGGAAGATATAAAAACTCAAAAAACTCAAAGCTTCATATAGTACCCGTATAAAATCCACCTTAGCGCTGGTATTCCGCCATACATTGACGAAAAACAAAAGTTTCAAATTAGTCTCAGACCAGTGTATGATACGTCCTTAGACGCGTCTGCAGCTCAGCTCCGCTATCCTGCAACAAAAAAGGGACACGTTAGTACAAAAAATTTACACCCGATAGCAAAAAACATAAAAAATTTCAATTTTACAGTACAAATTTCATTTATTTCGGTTATAAAGTCACCTGACCTACGAGTTCTGGTCGTTTTTTGCATTCATACGTGTGGGCGCTGCACCCGTGATCGTCACCGCGAAAACAGCACGCGAAAATACCTAGGGACTTGGAAGATATAAAAACTCAAAAAACTCAAAGCTTCATATAGTACCCGTATAAAATCCACCTTAGCGCTGGTATTCCGCCATACATTGACGAAAAACAAAAGTTTCAAATTAGTCTCAGACCAGTGTATGATACGTCCTTAGACGCGTCTGCAGCTCAGCTCCGCTATCCTGCAACAAAAAAGGGACACGTTAGTACAAAAAATTTACACCCGATAGCAAAAAACATAAAAAATTTCAATTTTACAGTACAAATTTCATTTATTTCGGTTATAAAGTCACCTGACCTACGAGTTCTGGTCGTTTTTTGCATTCATACGTGTGGGCGCTGCACCCGTGATCGTCACCGCGAAAACAGCACGCGAAAATACCTAGGGACTTGGAAGATATAAAAACTCAAAAAACTCAAAGCTTCATATAGTACCCGTATAAAATCCACCTTAGCGCTGGTATTCCGCCATACATTGACGAAAAACAAAAGTTTCAAATTAGTCTCAGACCAGTGTATGATACGTCCTTAGACGCGTCTGCAGCTCAGCTCCGCTATCCTGCAACAAAAAAGGGACACGTTAGTACAAAAAATTTACACCCGATAGCAAAAAACATAAAAAATTTCAATTTTACAGTACAAATTTCATTTATTTCGGTTATAAAGTCACCTGACCTACGAGTTCTGGTCGTTTTTTGCATTCATACGTGTGGGCGCTGCACCCGTGATCGTCACCGCGAAAACAGCACGCGAAAATACCTAGGGACTTGGAAGATATAAAAACTCAAAAAACTCAAAGCTTCATATAGTACCCGTATAAAATCCACCTTAGCGCTGGTATTCCGCCATACATTGACGAAAAACAAAAGTTTCAAATTAGTCTCAGACCAGTGTATGATACGTCCTTAGACGCGTCTGCAGCTCAGCTCCGCTATCCTGCAACAAAAAAGGGACACGTTAGTACAAAAAATTTACACCCGATAGCAAAAAACATAAAAAATTTCAATTTTACAGTACAAATTTCATTTATTTCGGTTATAAAGTCACCTGACCTACGAGTTCTGGTCGTTTTTTGCATTCATACGTGTGGGCGCTGCACCCGTGATCGTCACCGCGAAAACAGCACGCGAAAATACCTAGGGACTTGGAAGATATAAAACTCAAAAAACTCAAAGCTTCATATAGTACCCGTATAAAATCCACCTTAGCGCTGGTATTCCGCCATACATTGACGAAAAACAAAAGTTTCAAATTAGTCTCAGACCAGTGTATGATACGTCCTT
>CAKJUM010000004.1:0-69331 GCA_917880725.1 Selenia dentaria | reverse complement strand
CAAAAAACATAAAAAATTTCAATTTTACAGTACAAATTTCATTTAATTTCGGTTATAAAGTCACCTGACCTACGAGTTCTGGTCGTTTTTTTGCATTCATACGTGTGGGCGCTGCACCCGTGATCGTCACCGCGAAAACAGCACGCGAAAATACCTAGGGACTTGGAAGATATAAAAACTCAAAAAACTCAAAGCTTCATATAGTACCCGTATAAAATCCACCTTAGCGCTGGTATTCCGCCATACATTGACGAAAAACAAAAGTTTCAAATTAGTCTCAGACCAGTGTATGATACGTCCTTAGACGCGTCTGCAGCTCAGCTCCGCTATCCTGCAACAAAAAAGGGGACACGTTAGTACAAAAAATTTACACCCGATAGCAAAAAAACATAAAAAATTTCAATTTTACAGTACAAATTTCATTTATTTCGGTTATAAAGTCACCTGACCTACGAGTTCTGGTCGTTTTTTGCATTCATACGTGTGGGCGCTGCACCCGTGATCGTCACCGCGAAAACAGCACGCGAAAATACCTAGGGACTTGGAAGATATAAAAACTCAAAAAAACTCAAAGCTTCATATAGTACCCGTATAAAATCCACCTTAGCGCTGGTATTCCGCCATACATTGACGAAAAAACAAAAGTTTCAAATTAGTCTCAGACCAGTGTATGATACGTCCTTAGACGCGTCTGCAGCTCAGCTCCGCTATCCTGCAACAAAAAAGGGACCACGTTAGTACAAAAAATTTACACCCCGATAGCAAAAAAACATAAAAAATTTCAATTTTACAGTACAAATTTCATTTATTTCGGTTATAAAGTCACCTGACCTACGAGTTCTGGTCGTTTTTTTGCATTCATACGTGTGGGCGCTGCACCCGTGATCGTCACCGCGAAAACAGCACGCGAAAATACCTAGGGACTTGGAAGATATAAAAACTCAAAAAACTCAAAGCTTCATATAGTACCCGTATAAAATCCACCTTAGCGCTGGTATTCCGCCATACATTGACGAAAAACAAAAGTTTCAAATTAGTCTCAGACCAGTGTATGATACGTCCTTAGACGCGTCTGCAGCTCAGCTCCGCTATCCTGCAACAAAAAAGGGACACGTTAGTACAAAAAATTTACACCCGATAGCAAAAAACATAAAAAATTTCAATTTTACAGTACAAAATTTCATTTATTTCGGTTATAAAGTCACCTGACCTACGAGTTCTGGTCGTTTTTTGCATTCATACGTGTGGGCGCTGCACCCGTGATCGTCACCGCGAAAACAGCACGCGAAAATACCTAGGGACTTGGAAGATATAAAAACTCAAAAAACTCAAAGCTTCATATAGTACCCGTATAAAATCCACCTTAGCGCTGGTATTCCGCCATACATTGACGAAAAAACAAAAGTTTCAAATTAGTCTCAGACCAGTGTATGATACGTCCTTAGACGCGTCTGCAGCTCAAGCTCCGCTATCCTGCAACAAAAAAGGGACACGTTAGTACAAAAAAATTTACACCCGATAGCAAAAAACATAAAAAATTTCAATTTTACAGTACAAATTTCATTTATTTCGGTTATAAAGTCACCTGACCTACGAGTTCTGGTCGTTTTTTGCATTCATACGTGTGGGGCGCTGCACCCGTGATCGTCACCGCGAAAACAGCACGCGAAAATACCTAGGGACTTGGAAGATATAAAAACTCAAAAAAACTCAAAGCTTCATATAGTACCCGTATAAAAATCCACCTTAGCGCTGGTATTCCGCCATACATTGACGAAAAACAAAAGTTTCAAATTAGTCTCAGACCAGTGTATGATACGTCCTTAGACGCGTCTGCAGCTCAGCTCCGCTATCCTGCAACAAAAAAGGGACACGTTAGTACAAAAAATTTACACCCGATAGCAAAAAACATAAAAAATTTCAATTTTACAGTACAAATTTCATTTATTTCGGTTATAAAGTCACCTGACCTACGAGTTCTGGTCGTTTTTTGCATTCATACGTGTGGGCGCTGCACCCGTGATCGTCACCGCGAAAACAGCACGCGAAAATACCTAGGGACTTGGAAGATATAAAAACTCAAAAAACTCAAAGCTTCATATAGTACCCGTATAAAATCCACCTTAGCGCTGGTATTCCGCCATACATTGACGAAAAACAAAAGTTTCAAATTAGTCTCAGACCAGTGTATGATACGTCCTTAGACGCGTCTGCAGCTCAGCTCCGCTATCCTGCAACAAAAAAGGGGACACGTTAGTACAAAAAATTTACAACCCGATAGCAAAAAAACATAAAAAATTTCAATTTTACAGTACAAATTTCATTAATTTGGTTATAAAGTCACCTGACCTACGAGTTCTGGTCGTTTTTTGCATTCATACGTGTGGGCGCTGCACCCGTGATCGTCACCGCGAAAACAGCACGCGAAAATACCTAGGGACTTGGAAGATATAAAAACTCAAAAAACTCAAAGCTTCATATAGTACCCGTATAAAATCCACCTTAGCGCTGGTATTCCGCCATACATTGACGAAAAACAAAAGTTTCAAATTAGTCTCAGACCAGTGTATGATACGTCCTTAGACGCGTCTGCAGCTCAGCTCCGCTATCCTGCAACAAAAAAGGGACACGTTAGTACAAAAAATTTACACCCGATAGCAAAAAACATAAAAAATTTCAATTTTACAGTACAAATTTCATTTATTTCGGTTATAAAGTCACCTGACCTACGAGTTCTGGTCGTTTTTTGCATTCATACGTGTGGGCGCTGCACCCGTGATCGTCACCGCGAAAACAGCACGCGAAAATACCTAGGGACTTGGAAGATATAAAAAACTCAAAAAACTCAAAGCTTCATATAGTACCCGTATAAAAATCCACCTTAGCGCTGGTATTCCGCCATACATTGACGAAAAAACAAAAGTTTCAAATTAGTCTCAGACCAGTGTATGATACGTCCTTAGACGCGTCTGCAGCTCAGCTCCGCTATCCTGCAACAAAAAAGGGGACACGTTAGTACAAAAAATTTACACCCGATAGCAAAAAACATAAAAAATTTCAATTTTACAGTACAAATTTCATTTATTTCGGTTATAAAGTCACCTGACCTACGAGTTCTGGTCGTTTTTTGCATTCATACGTGTGGGCGCTGCACCCGTGATCGTCACCGCGAAAACAGCACGCGAAAATACCTAGGGACTTGGAAGATATAAAAACTCAAAAAACTCAAAGCTTCATATAGTACCCGTATAAAATCCACCTTAGCGCTGGTATTCCGCCATACATTGACGAAAAACAAAAGTTTCAAATTAGTCTCAGACCAGTGTATGATACGTCCTTAGACGCGTCTGCAGCTCAGCTCCGCTATCCTGCAACAAAAAAGGGACACGTTAGTACAAAAAATTTACACCCGATAGCAAAAAACATAAAAAATTTCAATTTTACAGTACAAATTTCATTTATTTCGGTTATAAAGTCACCTGACCTACGAGTTCTGGTCGTTTTTTGCATTCATACGTGTGGGCGCTGCACCCGTGATCGTCACCGCGAAAACAGCACGCGAAAATACCTAGGGACTTGGAAGATATAAAAACTCAAAGCTTCATATAGTACCCGTATAAAATCCACCTTAGCGCTGGTATTCCGCCATACATTGACGAAAAACAAAAGTTTCAAATTAGTCTCAGACCAGTGTATGATACGTCCTTAGACGCGTCTGCAGCTCAGCTCCGCTATCCTGCAACAAAAAAGGGACACGTTAGTACAAAAAATTTACACCCGATAGCAAAAAAACATAAAAAATTTCAATTTTACAGTACAAATTTCATTAATTTGGTTATAAAGTCACCTGACCTACGAGTTCTGGTCGTTTTTTGCATTCATACGTGTGGGCGCTGCACCCGTGATCGTCACCGCGAAAACAGCACGCGAAAATACCTAGGGACTTGGAAGATATAAAAACTCAAAAAACTCAAAGCTTCATATAGTACCCGTATAAAATCCACCTTAGCGCTGGTATTCCGCCATACATTGACGAAAAACAAAAGTTTCAAATTAGTCTCAGACCAGTGTATGATACGTCCTTAGACGCGTCTGCAGCTCAGCTCCGCTATCCTGCAACAAAAAAGGGACACGTTAGTACAAAAAATTTACACCCGATAGCAAAAAACATAAAAAATTTCAATTTTACAGTACAAATTTCATTTATTTCGGTTATAAAGTCACCTGACCTACGAGTTCTGGTCGTTTTTTGCATTCATACGTGTGGGCGCTGCACCCGTGATCGTCACCGCGAAAACAGCACGCGAAAATACCTAGGGACTTGGAAGATATAAAAACTCAAAAAACTCAAAGCTTCATATAGTACCCGTATAAAATCCACCTTAGCGCTGGTATTCCGCCATACATTGACGAAAAACAAAAGTTTCAAATTAGTCTCAGACCAGTGTATGATACGTCCTTAGACGCGTCTGCAGCTCAGCTCCGCTATCCTGCAACAAAAAAGGGACACGTTAGTACAAAAAATTTACACCCGATAGCAAAAAACATAAAAAATTTCAATTTTACAGTACAAATTTCATTAATTTGGTTATAAAGTCACCTGACCTACGAGTTCTGGTCGTTTTTTGCATTCATACGTGTGGGCGCTGCACCCGTGATCGTCACCGCGAAAACAGCACGCGAAAATACCTAGGGACTTGGAAGATATAAAAACTCAAAAAACTCAAAGCTTCATATAGTACCCGTATAAAATCCACCTTAGCGCTGGTATTCCGCCATACACTGAAAAAAATACTTGATTATATTAATAAAAAAAATGTTAAAGACTATCAATGAACTTGTTTATATACGAGCACATAAAGTAACGTGATGCCAGCAATAAAGTTGTGTTTATTAAACGATCTAACAAGCAGTAATAACAAATCCAAATAAGAAATTGTCAACACTATCATTTCGGTTTATTTTGCTAATAATGTAACGCTTTAATGATGTTACAAAGAGCTTTATAATGTTTAACAAGTGCTTTATTGGTTCAAATGATATCACATGTTTGATTTTATAGATTACTCTATTGAGTTAATAAAGCACCCGAATCTATTAAACAGGTAACTTGATTGATTTGAATATGCTAGGTTATTGGTTATTTTGCTAATAATGTAATGCTTTAATGGTGTAACAAAGAGCTTTATAATGTTTAACAAGTACTTAATTGTCTCTAATGATGCCACATGTTTAATTTGATAAATTACTCTATTTAGTTAATAAAGCAACTGATTTTTTTTAATAGGTTTCTTTATTGATTTGAATATGCTAGATGCCAGAACCAAACATTGATATATTAAAATTCACACTAAAACTTATTTCGATTAATGAAGGTGCCTATCTTATAGAATATAGTCCCTTGGTTTTACCTAACAAGTCCCTATTATGTTTAAATACGTACACTTTATTGCACGTATTAAGGAATTTACTTAAGTTATTAAATTATCTTATTCATAGCAATAAAGTATTCTTATCAAGATAAACAAGAGGCATATTTAGTCCAACTATTAAACTTATTCAATATGTATAATTGTACTTTATTGCAAGTTCAGGCTCATTTTCATAAGGTAAATTGCAGGCCAGTGACCATATTCGCTTACTGCATTCAATGCGGTAAGTGAATTTGTTCACCAATACCTGCAATAGACCTGATGTAAACAAGCCCCTAGGGGCAGTAAGAAAAATCAGCCAGCTTCAAATACAGTTGAGCAATTTAAATATCCATAAACTGCGTCAAATCTTTTAAACTGCTTTATATGATGCTGACTATACTATAAAAAAAATACATTGGTAATTAAACAGTGGTATTTATTGGATAACTAACAATTTTAGGTACAACAAAAGTACTCTACAAGAAATCTAAAACCCAACACAACATATAGTTATTATTGAAGAATATCTAATTTATAATTATTTAACAGTAATAAATGAACTTACAGGTATAAAATACTCTGTCTAGAGATCAAAAAGTCATTAATAATAATTATACAGTTATAAATCATCTAGGTGTAACATACTCTGTCCAGATATCAAAAACCCCTTAATGATAATTAAACAGTTATAAATTATAATAACATCTTCTAAACATGTGTTACATACTCTGTCTAGAGATAAAAAGCCAGTATATTCCCGTTGTCGCCGGACTCTGCGTCCCCGTCTAACGGGGATAGCGGTACTTTAATTAAATATTTAAAATGACTTGAGTAGGGAAGTATTCATATTGCCCGGTCGTTATGGGGACAACGGGAAATACTTTTAATCACGTCCAGCTGTCCCCGTGGCGGAACATGGCGTACGAGGACAAACAGGAATACACCAAAAAGCCACTAATATTAATGAAACAGTTACTAATTATAAAAGAATATCTTCTAGGTGTAACGTAATCTATCCTAAAATCTAAAATCGACTATTAATAAAATTATTAAACATTATATATCAACTTCTAGGTATGATCAAAAGGCCAATAACTGGAGCCACATTGCTTCTAATATTTGTAATTAATTAATTATATATAATTTTACATTTACTTATTCTATTTGTCCCTTATCTTCTATAATGTTTAATTAACTAAAATATTATATTTAACAAAATTATATTAGCAGTCTTCCTAAAACATAAATCTTTTAAAATATTTTATCTTTCCTGATTGATCAGCATTAATTTAACAGCCACGTTATGTTGATTTACATAATAATTAAGATATTAAAATATTTAACTTTTATAATATACTATGTATTTATGAGATCAAAAGTCATATACTATAAACAATATTAACTCGTACTTAACTATTATCAATTTATCACATCTGCAGAAGTAATTAATAACCGATCATTAAATCAGAGAGCCTATTTTAGCAATAGCCATTTTACTTTTATTCAGACAATGATTGTTATTAAACTATTTATAACATATATTATTTTTATAAAATTCTACATGACTAAGAGATCAAAAAGCCATATTATGGCTATAACAACAGCCACATTACATTGATTCACATAACTAACTATAATCAAATTAAAATATCTATATAATGTATTATGCTAACATTCTTCTAAAGCATTATAAAAGATATATATATATATATATATCTTTTATAATTACAATTATACTGTCTTTAAAGATCAAAAAACTAACAATGTAAGGTAATGTAAATCAGATTGGACTACGTAAAGTGATATACATTTTATTTGACACTGTGCTGATATTACATGGGATAGGAAACTCTAATAAACTGTGTAGTTTGACAACATATTTTAGATATGTTGGTTCAATGATCTCATAGGCAAAGAAATGTTCATCAAAATGTAATGTATCTAATAATATACCTTTAAAAATTAAATCACATTTAGAATTAAGGACGAAAATATGTGTTAATTTAAAAAAAGTAACCAAACAATCTTCAGAGCTAGTACTATGAACCAGAATAGTATCTTTAGTATAATATGTAGACGATATTGTAGCCCAAGACACCTTTGTTAATTTATGTAATAGTGGTAATTGTATGTTTTGAACAACATATTGAGATTCTAATATATCACATTCTGTTTCAGGACCCGTATCAATAACGTCATCTAATTTACCTTTCAAAAACATTTCATTTAACTTTAGTTGTTGCTTAATAGCAAGGGATGATGTAATGTTTCGTCTGTTACTCGACGCTCTAGCCGCAATTTTAGAAATTCTATGTTTGGCTTCAAAGCGCATTGACCAAAAGGAAATTAGAGGTCCGAATTTTTCAAGAGCTGTATGATAATGTATTAAATTATGAAACTTAGGTTTCAGCGTATCATTACTTACAGAGAGGTACAAAGTGTTTAAATCAGTTATGTGAGTTTGTAACAGCTCTTCTGTACCTTTCGCAAACGCAGTAGATGACAGTATATCAATAACAATCTTGAGTTTTATATACAGCTTCCAAAATTCGTTTTCCTCAGGTACAAATTCCCCGACAAGTAATGCAAAATATCGTATCAAAGTTAACATTTCAGATGAAGACAATCGTATGTTTCCTTGATTAACATGTTCATATGACAAAACGCAAGGTTTGTTTCTGTTATCAGGGCCGTAGGAAAATGCTTGTATTCTTTGATTCAGCATTTCTAAAGTAAAAATATTTAAATCTCGAGTAAACTTTTTGATTATAAGACACATAATGTACTTAGCCACTCCTTCTAAAATATCGTGCATCCAGTCTACGCCAATTTGGTCAAAAAGGCTAAAATTCCTGAGGTCTAGCCAAACACACTTCTCCTTTATACCCGTTTCAGAGGCATTATTAAGTAATAGATCAGACTCATAATTAATCACATTTCGTAAGAGCGAAGTATCTTCTACACACTGATATTTCATTATATCTTTTCTAGTTTTACATACTCTGCAGGGAAAATTTGCTGAAAAACTTTCTATAAATCCACATATCGAGTGAATACCTAAATTGTCGCCCAATATCAAACCAAGTTCAAAATACACTTTGCCTGTGAAGCCAGGAACATTAAGGTCGATTCCATTATCATTAAGATAGTTAAGTTCGTCAATGACGCATCTAAATATGATTTTATTACCGAACATAACTCTATCTGAAGAATGAAATAAGAGAAATAGAAAGATGTTATTCAGCGATGAAGAACGGGTAGGAGGTAAACAAGGAAGCATGATATAAACAGCACCTAGTTTATGTTGTCCTGCTCGGCTTCCTAAGACATTTCCCGTTTCATAGTCATCAAAGTAAAGAAAAAGTGGCATCACAATTTTTTCTCCATGACGTTGGATTATTTTTTTCCAATAAGTGCCTTGGATAAAATTTTCAATTGCACTATTAGAGGTATGGCTATTATTTTTTAAACTTGTCATGAAATTTAAAGTCTCTATAAGAAGTCCTTCAAGTGAAAAAAACATTTTTAATACATGCCTAAGGGAAACAAAACTTTGTTCACATGTTACTGGTACTAGGCGTGTGACACCGTCCTGTCTTACTGTATCTAATCTTTGCCCAATAACAATTGGTTGTGGTATAATGAAAGTATTTTTATGTTCAAAATATTGGAACCGTTTGTACTCAGTACCAAATTTTTCCAAAGGTAAGGTTATAATAGGAGTAATGCTATTCATTACAGTTTCAACACAAGAAGATGGAATCTCATTATTATGCGATAAATTTTCTAGTCTATTTTTAATAGCTAAAACAAGAGAGTCTGAAACGCATTGTCGGAATCCTTTAATAAATAGGTCTACTACATTTCTAGGTAGATTTTGATTAGCATATAAATTAGCTATCATAGTAGATATAGATGTTTCAAATATCGCTTGAGAGGTGTCCTTATCTACACTTAAAACGTTGAGATCTGGTTCTAATAAAGGCTCATCATCTGCAACAATATCTTCGCAGTGAGGTGGATAAATGACATTATGAACATTATCAACTTGTAAATCCGATGAAATTGAACAATTTGGTTTTGCACTATGAGTTAATATGTGTCGCCTAAATGAATTAATTAACTGAAATTTTCTGTCACAATTTTCTTCAGCACATATCAGAGTTCTATATTCAGAACTAGTGTGAGACAAGGTTAAATGGGATCTAAATGCCCCAAAAGAGTTGTATTCATTTTTACATAGAAAGCAAACAACCATTGTGTTTAGTATTAGTTAGTTAAGCTACAGTCAGTCATAAGTGACTCGACAGATGTTGACCCTTTATCATAGGGACTGGATAGTTTAAATAAGCCTTTTTGTACGAAGAACCAAGGACCATAAGAAGATGGCGAATATTCCAGATTTAAGGACCAAGTGATTTTGAAACATGTATCTACTGAGGCCAAGATGTTGGGACAGTTATAAAAAGTATTAGAATTTATCACAACAAAGTACGACTTAATACTGAATAAATTAGAACCCACTATGACAATGTAAGGTTGTGGAGTGAAACCTTTTTCTATCATCTTTTGATGTCTTTTAGTAATTACTAACTCTAAATAACTGTCGTCTTGTACATGAGTAACAAAGGCTTCACGACTTTCAGCTTTTGAAGGTTTCCACTTATTATCCTTTACCTTCTTCTTTTTGGTTGGTGTGGGGGTGTCGCACTTAGAGCTTGAAGAGGCAGCAGCATTAGCGGGCAAAACTATGATGCTTGGATTAATGAGTTCTGGTAAACTCAATATAGCCGCAAGATTACCATTCTCTTCGGTTGAATCTGAAATAACAAACATTGTTACTTAACATAAATTTTATTTTATAATATTTTATTATAGTTTTTTTTTCTGTTTGCTTGGCTGAGCAAATTGGAGTCCATAGATGGTAGATATATATGATCAGATCATAAATGAACACATTAATGCATTGTCATCAAGTCTTTTTATATAATGTTTAGTATATGTAGTTTCTAACATATTAAGTCAAGAGTCAGTGTTTAGCTTGCAGTGGACATCTGTTAGAAAAGCTTTTGGCTCAAATCCTTCTTCACTGCAAATGTTTATAGCTTTCATTTTAATTGTTTAATATTTTTCTGAATTTGTTTGACATATAATGCATATACACACATCTACACTGTATATTATTATAAAGAGGAAAGATTAGTTTGTTTGAATTAAATAGGCTCCAAAACTACTGGACTGATTAGAAAAAATATTTCACCATCAGAATCCTATATTTTCCCTACTAGGTACTACTACTACTACTACAACATTGGCTATATAATACCTATTTTCAAAAAAGATAGGGATCTGTATGAAAACTTTGATATTATAACCCAAGGTGTTCTAAAAATAGCAAACAAGTAAAATTTACTACCTACTGTTCCATTCTATTACTTTAGTAAAGTTCAGTTATTGGCGTGTAACTCAAAAACTACTGAACCGAATTTGATAAAATTTCCATGGGACCACTATTTTACAAAAAAAAAAGAATTTTGTACATCGGTTCACCCAGTCAAAAGTTACGAGGTAACAAACATTAAAAAACCAGTCAAATTGAGTACCTCCTCCTTTTTGGGAAGTCGGTAGATAACTATTAGAATATTCAGATTTTGCAGAAACACCCAGTACAGTAATTCTGTTTTAACTTGACCATCCTACATTTGGCTGTTTGACTACACAATAGACTTTTTTATGAACTGAATTATCAATAATTGTCAAGCCAAAAGGTTAATTTCAATATGACCAAGTTAAAATGGTCTTAAAGAGGTAAGGTCTATATGAATAATACAATACTTTTTGTAAAATGAGAACTTAAGTACATACCTTTTGCCAAATGAATAATATCATTGCAATAAACATCTTTTGGTTGTTTCTTTTTCAATAGTTCAATTAAAGTACTCTTTACCGTTGGGAAATTTAAGTAAAAATTGTTCACATGTTCTGGATAACTGTCGTTGAAGTCATCTACAAGCTGAAATAAAAAAAATCTCACATAATTATGGACACACAAAATCATGATATCACTTAGGTAAATAGGTACATACCAATTTATATCCTTGTGGTTTTTGTAAAGCTGGATAATTGTTGATATATTCTTCCACAGAATATTCTGCCTGCCTCAAATCCTTGGCTCTTTTTTTTAAAGTACCATTCCACTTTGCTTGTACTATATTCCACGGTTCTGAGCTGCTTTTCAACCATGTAATGTCTTCTTCAACATTGCTGGTTCCACGCAAAATGTCAACCGACAGTGGAAGTGGTCGAGGTGATTGTAATGTATTTACTAAAGCCTGATCAGAGATTTGCACTTTCTTTTCTTTTACTTCAAGCACTCCTTGTTTTTGATATTTACGTCTTATATTTAACAGTTGACTTACTAACTTGCCCCTTGCTTGATGTACATGTCCCTGTGCAGTGACACATGGTGGAATGTAATATGTAGTGGCTCGTTCATGTGGGAAAAGGGTTTTTATTTCTTGACTCCATTTGTGATACACACATCTAGTCACAGGTATGTTTTTATTTTCTTTTAATATATCCTTGCAAATTATAGATGCTAACAAATTTCTAGCATTTTCATTGTCTAATGATTTACCAATTGACTTTAACAATCCAGATGCCTCAAAATTTTCTTTTAATAACTGCAGTAGTTTCTGAAAAAAAGAAGCAATAATTAATAAAATAATTACTTAGAATCAAACTTCATATTATTATTGCTGCGCCTCGTGGTTTCACCTGATTTTCAATGGAAAATGATGTTGATGAAAAGTACCTATCTGATACTAAAGTTCAACCAAGTCTATTCATCCGTAGTGGCGTGAATACAAACACACACAAAGTTTCACAGTTATAATATCTATATATATACCTATAATATAAAAATTAACCTCTATTTGTCCTGGTCACGCTATAACTTGAGAACGGTTTTACCGATTGCATTCTTTTTTAAAACAATTTCTAATACTTCGTTGAAGCTTCTTACATTAAAACATCAAGAAAAGAAGGGAGGTCATGGCGAGGCCGAAGCCCGAGCCTACTACGCGAAAGAAGTCGCGGGCACTCGCTAGTTAATTTATAAAATTGGTATTATTACCTATAAAAGTTATTTATGCTTACATTATCTTTGTGCACAAGGTAAGTATTTGCCGTGCTACTTGAGTTTGATGTGGGTGAGGATGAATTCAAGCCAATAGCTCCTGGATAAGATTGATCTGCTGGTGTCTGCTCTGCTGTTGTCACCCTTTCTAATCCACCCTCTAGATCTTCAGCTACTATTACTGGAAGGTCCTGAAATAGATTTCATAGCTTTAATGAAATATTTTGGTCATTGCATTGCATGAAAACCCTGGTTTGGCATATGGAGCTTGATTCTGGCGGCTTGGCTGCTATGCATGCTAGCATCAAAGCTGCAAAAATGTGAGTGTGCTCACATCGGCGCGGGCGGCAACATCATGACATTCACATTTTACACATGACCCTAAATAAATTCACTAATGTCAAAGGGTTTGGTCATAGCATTTTAATTATTTTTGAAATAGGTAGGTAGGTACTTACACTTAAAGAAATATTGCAGCTACTCAAATCTATTGCAGCTGAAATATTCAGACTATCATTGTCTACAAAATCCGCCCGCCATATCTTCCAGCATCTTATAAATAATGCTCTTGGGCCTACTTGAGGAATCAGCTCCCTAATGTCGACATTATTAAGTGCAGCCAGGGCTTGTATAGTTATTCCATTTTCTGCAAATTTAAGGTATGACATGACGAGATTGATGTGAACACAAGATGCCCATGACAAATCTGTTTTACTATAGAGTGGTAGGTGGTACATAGGTAGGTACTTACTAATAAAAACGGCCTGGAGCTCGGGAAGCCCCCACGCCTGGAGCAAGTCAAATACTTCATCCATAACTTAGGTACCTTGAAAGGAAAACGAACTTACATTATGATAGGTCGCTAGGAATAACGAAAAGTACAAAATCACTTCATAGTTTAGTTAGGTATACTTACTTACATCAGACTCTGCGTCCTAGTATTATATTATCTTTGTCTGCGTCCACGCCGCGAAAACAAACGTTTGTTGAGCGCTAGGCCGCTAGCGCCGAAGAGATTACACAACACAAAGACACAAACGCACATTCACAGCACAGAGACACGCACGGACAAGTTTCGCTCGACTCGACTTGACGCGGTCCCGCATCTCCCGCGTTCGGAATGCGAACTGCTAGCGAACGAGCGCGGCATTTTGCACAAAAATTTTATATGCGTGTGTGGCGCCACTAAACAATGAAAAAAAACAACTCTGATGTCTGACTGAATGATATGATTTATAGTAGGCTGGTAGTTTACTAGTGATAGTATTAAATCCACCATTCGTAATTTTAATTTGAGCATTAGAGCATATATTAAAATAAAAATATTTGACTTGAAGTCGTTAGTTCCAAATTACACCGCACGCACATATAAGTTTGTCGCTCGTTCGTATTTCGATATTTTGACTGATTCTATCAAAGTACTTATTACAATCGTTAAAGGGTGCGTTCGAAAAAATAAAGTTGCAATAATTAAATTAATTATGATGTTGATTGTTTTAGATAGTTTTAGTTATAGCTTCAAACAAGTTTTTTTATAAAAAAGACTAACTTAATTGTAAAATTAATAAATTGTTTTTTATAGGATCGATAAAACCAACTTGATAAAAACAATCAAGAGCATTGTTTACAGAGTCCTAATCATGTTTCTTGTACGAATGTATGACATAAAAGATAGAATCGAATATGTTCTCTTATTGAATAAGAATATTATTAAGATTAAACATTTTCACTTTGTTAAATATTTAATCATTTTAGCTTTATTGATCCAAAATATGGCAATTTATAACTTCTTAAACGTTTTTGAATATTTTAATAAAGAAAAATCCAATCAAGCAAAATTTCAACTTGATTGGCCAGATTTTTTTCAGTGTACATTGACGAAAAACAAAAGTTTCAAATTAGTCTCAGACCAGTGTATGATACGTCCTTAGACGCGTCTGCAGCTCAGCTCCGCTATCCTGCAACAAAAAAGGGACACGTTAGTACAAAAAATTTACACCCGATAGCAAAAAACATAAAAAATTTCAATTTTACAGTACAAATTTCATTAATTTGGTTATAAAGTCACCTGACCTACGAGTTCTGGTCGTTTTTTGCATTCATACGTGTGGGCGCTGCACCCGTGATCGTCACCGCGAAAACAGCACGCGAAAATACCTAGGGACTTGGAAGATATAAAAACTCAAAAAACTCAAAGCTTCATATAGTACCCGTATAAAATCCACCTTAGCGCTGGTATTCCGCCATACATTGACGAAAAACAAAAGTTTCAAATTAGTCTCAGACCAGTGTATGATACGTCCTTAGACGCGTCTGCAGCTCAGCTCCGCTATCCTGCAACAAAAAAGGGACACGTTAGTACAAAAAATTTACACCCGATAGCAAAAAACATAAAAAATTTCAATTTTACAGTACAAATTTCATTTATTTCGGTTATAAAGTCACCTGACCTACGAGTTCTGGTCGTTTTTTGCATTCATACGTGTGGGCGCTGCACCCGTGATCGTCACCGCGAAAACAGCACGCGAAAATACCTAGGGACTTGGAAGATATAAAAACTCAAAAAACTCAAAGCTTCATATAGTACCCGTATAAAATCCACCTTAGCGCTGGTATTCCGCCATACATTGACGAAAAACAAAAGTTTCAAATTAGTCTCAGACCAGTGTATGATACGTCCTTAGACGCGTCTGCAGCTCAGCTCCGCTATCCTGCAACAAAAAAGGGACACGTTAGTACAAAAAATTTACACCCGATAGCAAAAAACATAAAAAATTTCAATTTTACAGTACAAATTTCATTTATTTCGGTTATAAAGTCACCTGACCTACGAGTTCTGGTCGTTTTTTGCATTCATACGTGTGGGCGCTGCACCCGTGATCGTCACCGCGAAAACAGCACGCGAAAATACCTAGGGACTTGGAAGATATAAAAACTCAAAAAACTCAAAGCTTCATATAGTACCCGTATAAAATCCACCTTAGCGCTGGTATTCCGCCATACATTGACGAAAAACAAAAGTTTCAAATTAGTCTCAGACCAGTGTATGATACGTCCTTAGACGCGTCTGCAGCTCAGCTCCGCTATCCTGCAACAAAAAAGGGACACGTTAGTACAAAAAATTTACACCCGATAGCAAAAAACATAAAAAATTTCAATTTTACAGTACAAATTTCATTTATTTCGGTTATAAAGTCACCTGACCTACGAGTTCTGGTCGTTTTTTGCATTCATACGTGTGGGCGCTGCACCCGTGATCGTCACCGCGAAAACAGCACGCGAAAATACCTAGGGACTTGGAAGATATAAAAACTCAAAAAACTCAAAGCTTCATATAGTACCCGTATAAAATCCACCTTAGCGCTGGTATTCCGCCATACATTGACGAAAAACAAAAGTTTCAAATTAGTCTCAGACCAGTGTATGATACGTCCTTAGACGCGTCTGCAGCTCAGCTCCGCTATCCTGCAACAAAAAAGGGACACGTTAGTACAAAAAATTTACACCCGATAGCAAAAAACATAAAAAATTTCAATTTTACAGTACAAATTTCATTAATTTGGTTATAAAGTCACCTGACCTACGAGTTCTGGTCTTTTTTTGCATTCATACGTGTGGGCGCTGCACCCGTGATCGTCACCGCGAAAACAGCACGCGAAAATACCTAGGGACTTGGAAGATATAAAAACTCAAAAAACTCAAAGCTTCATATAGTACCCGTATAAAATCCACCTTAGCGCTGGTATTCCGCCATACATTGACGAAAAACAAAAGTTTCAAATTAGTCTCAGACCAGTGTATGATACGTCCTTAGACGCGTCTGCAGCTCAGCTCCGCTATCCTGCAACAAAAAAGGGACACGTTAGTACAAAAAATTTACACCCGATAGCAAAAAACATAAAAAATTTCAATTTTACAGTACAAATTTCATTTATTTCGGTTATAAAGTCACCTGACCTACGAGTTCTGGTCGTTTTTTGCATTCATACGTGTGGGCGCTGCACCCGTGATCGTCACCGCGAAAACAGCACGCGAAAATACCTAGGGACTTGGAAGATATAAAAACTCAAAAAACTCAAAGCTTCATATAGTACCCGTATAAAATCCACCTTAGCGCTGGTATTCCGCCATACATTGACGAAAAACAAAAGTTTCAAATTAGTCTCAGACCAGTGTATGATACGTCCTTAGACGCGTCTGCAGCTCAGCTCCGCTATCCTGCAACAAAAAAGGGACACGTTAGTACAAAAAATTTACACCCGATAGCAAAAAACATAAAAAATTTCAATTTTACAGTACAAATTTCATTAATTTGGTTATAAAGTCACCTGACCTACGAGTTCTGGTCGTTTTTTGCATTCATACGTGTGGGCGCTGCACCCGTGATCGTCACCGCGAAAACAGCACGCGAAAATACCTAGGGACTTGGAAGATATAAAAACTCAAAAAACTCAAAGCTTCATATAGTACCCGTATAAAATCCACCTTAGCGCTGGTATTCCGCCATACATTGACGAAAAACAAAAGTTTCAAATTAGTCTCAGACCAGTGTATGATACGTCCTTAGACGCGTCTGCAGCTCAGCTCCGCTATCCTGCAACAAAAAAGGGACACGTTAGTACAAAAAATTTACACCCGATAGCAAAAAACATAAAAAATTTCAATTTTACAGTACAAATTTCATTTATTTCGGTTATAAAGTCACCTGACCTACGAGTTCTGGTCGTTTTTTGCATTCATACGTGTGGGCGCTGCACCCGTGATCGTCACCGCGAAAACAGCACGCGAAAATACCTAGGGACTTGGAAGATATAAAAACTCAAAGCTTCATATAGTACCCGTATAAAATCCACCTTAGCGCTGGTATTCCGCCATACATTGACGAAAAACAAAAGTTTCAAATTAGTCTCAGACCAGTGTATGATACGTCCTTAGACGCGTCTGCAGCTCAGCTCCGCTATCCTGCAACAAAAAAGGGACACGTTAGTACAAAAAATTTACACCCGATAGCAAAAAACATAAAAAATTTCAATTTTACAGTACAAATTTCATTAATTTGGTTATAAAGTCACCTGACCTACGAGTTCTGGTCGTTTTTTGCATTCATACGTGTGGGCGCTGCACCCGTGATCGTCACCGCGAAAACAGCACGCGAAAATACCTAGGGACTTGGAAGATATAAAAACTCAAAAAACTCAAAGCTTCATATAGTACCCGTATAAAATCCACCTTAGCGCTGGTATTCCGCCATACATTGACGAAAAACAAAAGTTTCAAATTAGTCTCAGACCAGTGTATGATACGTCCTTAGACGCGTCTGCAGCTCAGCTCCGCTATCCTGCAACAAAAAAGGGACACGTTAGTACAAAAAATTTACACCCGATAGCAAAAAACATAAAAAATTTCAATTTTACAGTACAAATTTCATTAATTTGGTTATAAAGTCACCTGACCTACGAGTTCTGGTCGTTTTTTGCATTCATACGTGTGGGCGCTGCACCCGTGATCGTCACCGCGAAAACAGCACGCGAAAATACCTAGGGACTTGGAAGATATAAAAACTCAAAAAACTCAAAGCTTCATATAGTACCCGTATAAAATCCACCTTAGCGCTGGTATTCCGCCATACATTGACGAAAAACAAAAGTTTCAAATTAGTCTCAGACCAGTGTATGATACGTCCTTAGACGCGTCTGCAGCTCAGCTCCGCTATCCTGCAACAAAAAAGGGACACGTTAGTACAAAAAATTTACACCCGATAGCAAAAAACATAAAAAATTTCAATTTTACAGTACAAATTTCATTTATTTCGGTTATAAAGTCACCTGACCTACGAGTTCTGGTCGTTTTTTGCATTCATACGTGTGGGCGCTGCACCCGTGATCGTCACCGCGAAAACAGCACGCGAAAATACCTAGGGACTTGGAAGATATAAAAACTCAAAAAACTCAAAGCTTCATATAGTACCCGTATAAAATCCACCTTAGCGCTGGTATTCCGCCATACATTGACGAAAAACAAAAGTTTCAAATTAGTCTCAGACCAGTGTATGATACGTCCTTAGACGCGTCTGCAGCTCAGCTCCGCTATCCTGCAACAAAAAAGGGACACGTTAGTACAAAAAATTTACACCCGATAGCAAAAAACATAAAAAATTTCAATTTTACAGTACAAATTTCATTTATTTCGGTTATAAAGTCACCTGACCTACGAGTTCTGGTCGTTTTTTGCATTCATACGTGTGGGCGCTGCACCCGTGATCGTCACCGCGAAAACAGCACGCGAAAATACCTAGGGACTTGGAAGATATAAAAACTCAAAAAACTCAAAGCTTCATATAGTACCCGTATAAAATCCACCTTAGCGCTGGTATTCCGCCATACATTGACGAAAAACAAAAGTTTCAAATTAGTCTCAGACCAGTGTATGATACGTCCTTAGACGCGTCTGCAGCTCAGCTCCGCTATCCTGCAACAAAAAAGGGACACGTTAGTACAAAAAATTTACACCCGATAGCAAAAAACATAAAAAATTTCAATTTTACAGTACAAATTTCATTTATTTCGGTTATAAAGTCACCTGACCTACGAGTTCTGGTCGTTTTTTGCATTCATACGTGTGGGCGCTGCACCCGTGATCGTCACCGCGAAAACAGCACGCGAAAATACCTAGGGACTTGGAAGATATAAAAACTCAAAAAACTCAAAGCTTCATATAGTACCCGTATAAAATCCACCTTAGCGCTGGTATTCCGCCATACATTGACGAAAAACAAAAGTTTCAAATTAGTCTCAGACCAGTGTATGATACGTCCTTAGACGCGTCTGCAGCTCAGCTCCGCTATCCTGCAACAAAAAAGGGACACGTTAGTACAAAAAATTTACACCCGATAGCAAAAAACATAAAAAATTTCAATTTTACAGTACAAATTTCATTAATTTGGTTATAAAGTCACCTGACCTACGAGTTCTGGTCGTTTTTTGCATTCATACGTGTGGGCGCTGCACCCGTGATCGTCACCGCGAAAACAGCACGCGAAAATACCTAGGGACTTGGAAGATATAAAAACTCAAAAAACTCAAAGCTTCATATAGTACCCGTATAAAATCCACCTTAGCGCTGGTATTCCGCCATACATTGACGAAAAACAAAAGTTTCAAATTAGTCTCAGACCAGTGTATGATACGTCCTTAGACGCGTCTGCAGCTCAGCTCCGCTATCCTGCAACAAAAAAGGGACACGTTAGTACAAAAAATTTACACCCGATAGCAAAAAACATAAAAAATTTCAATTTTACAGTACAAATTTCATTAATTTGGTTATAAAGTCACCTGACCTACGAGTTCTGGTCGTTTTTTGCATTCATACGTGTGGGCGCTGCACCCGTGATCGTCACCGCGAAAACAGCACGCGAAAATACCTAGGGACTTGGAAGATATAAAAACTCAAAAAACTCAAAGCTTCATATAGTACCCGTATAAAATCCACCTTAGCGCTGGTATTCCGCCAGGATTCCGGTCAGCGCGCTCGAGTGGGACGGACGTGCGCTCAAGTGCTCCCCGAGAATATTCCGATCGGCCTAAAAGTGCTTGCGCTTTTAGTGCCGGTTACCTGTATCGTTTCGATTGAAGAGGATTCAGTGTTGGACTTCGCTAATAGTGGATTTTCTGTGTGCAGATTCGACGTCAAGCCACCGCTTCGTGTACCGTTCGGCGCACGGAGGCGTTCGGCTCGGCTCGGCTCGCGTCGCGGAAGAAGCGCGCTCTTGTAAGAGCGCTTCGACACATCAATCGCCTATTGTTCATTGTCTAATAAAAACCGCTCTTCTCAGAGCGAACTCTAGTTTCGATTTTTAAATCTTTCAATTTTCAATTTTCAAAGTCGAGTCAAACAAATCCACGCTTCACGTGGTCTTCTGGACGATCCTTGCGGTGTTAACGCCACCCAGTTGGGCGCGGACCCGGTGCGTCAAGCCTTTCCCTCCTGAGCGTGGGAGGGAACGGCTAAAACCGGACGGGCCTGCCTTCACCGGCTTTGGGGTCTCCCCTCGCCGACGGCAGGTATCTCCTTCCCACCCTACCCTATCCTACTCTCCTATTCTCTGGGCAAGTGTTTGGTTGGAAGCCGGGTTTTACTCGGTCTTCTCTCCTCGCCCCCGGAGCAGCTAGGGCCTCGCGTTTAGGCACACATCCCTCTGCACAATAAGACTGGCAGAGGGCACACAGTAGGGACACCTAGGCACTCACTCTCCCGCCTGTACCCGGCGGGAGTGGCATTCACCCCTCACTCGCATCTCGAGTATTCCCCTCGAGATGTCACTACTCTCTCCCTCCCCCGCTCTGAGCCTCCCGCAAGGCGCTTCGCCTCAGGCGTTCGTCTCGTGGGTCTCGAGCTGTTACCCGGAAATGCTTTCCGAGTATCTCCAGTCCAATAGGGACTTTAATGAGAGACCCCGCTTCACGGACTCCCAAATTCCCTCCTCCGGCTCCCTCCCTCCGAGGGGGCCCTTCGGCTCTTCGGCGTTCAAGCCATTAGATAGCCCTCTTTCTCCCGACCCTGCGCCTTATGCGCCCCGCGCTCCCCGCGCACCTCTACCACCCCGCGATCGCTCCCCGGTCCCTCGGACCATGTACGAACGCGCCTACGACTCAGCGTCCAACTCGGAAAATGAGATGGATGTAGAGTTCTCCCGCTCCCGCGCTAACTCTGTTGGCAACATCTCCAACGACGGGTTCACTACCGTCGGAAAGAGAAAGCGCGTCCCCAAAGCCGCCTCAGAGGCCCCCTCCCCGCCACCCAAAGCGGCCTGCACCGCCCCGGGAGCGAAGCCATCAGGCTCTCTCGCTCCCACCTCCCGCGACCCTCTCGCTCACTCCGATGCTCCCGCAAGCATCGCCGCGTCTCAACGCGACGTCTCCTCTCAAGGAGCGTCAGTTAGACGCGAGAAACCGCCGCCGCCGCTGTTCCTTCAGGACAAGGCGAAGTGGGACATGGTCTCACGACTTTTGACGGATCGTAAGATCCAATATACCAGCGCCCGCTCAACCCAACTGGGTATTAAAGTCCAGGTGCCTACCCCAAGCGACCATAGGGCGCTTACTCGACTTCTCAAAAACGAGAGCATAAGCTTTCATACTTATGCTCTCGAGGAAGAGAAGGTTCTACGCGTTGTCATACGCGGAGTACCAAAAGAGGTGCAAACCGACAGTGTCCTCGCCGACTTAAAGGCGCAAGGCTACCCCGTCCGCGAATGCCACCGCATGTACAGTGGCAAAGATCGCAAACCCTACGACCTACTATTGGTCATCCTCAATCGCACGCCAGAGGGCAAAGCGATTTTCAATATTAAAACGGTTGTGAACCTCTCGGGGATCACCGTTCAACCCCCATTCCGAAACCGAGCACCTGGCCAGTGTCATAACTGCCAATTGTACGGGCATGCCGCCCGATTCTGTTTCGCCCGCCCGAGGTGCGTCAAGTGCCTAGGGGATCACGGGACAGCCCAGTGTTCTCGCACTAGGGACTCATCAGACCCGCCTAGTTGTGTCCTCTGCGGCACACAGGGACATACCGCCAACTACCGCGGTTGCCCTAAGGCACCCCGCGCACCCAGTGGGCCGGCTAGGAGGCCTATTCCCCCTCCTCGCCCGGTCACTACCCGCTCACAAGGGAACGGCCCTAAGCCTAACCTTACACCCGCACCGCAGGCAACACCTGTTGTTCCCGCGCCCGCGCCCGCGCGCAACGCTTGGTCCAAGCCCTTGAGCATGGTACAAGCAAGCGCCCCCCTCACCCCCGCCCGCCCGCCGGCCTCTGCCAGCGCGCCGGCTCCTAAGCCCAAACCGCCGCTCTCTAGGCCTCCAATGGCTGGGCTCATGGACGCCCCAGGTCAATCTGACCTGGCGGCCGACATAGCCCTTGTCATGGACTACGCGATGGTCATAGACGTGGACGAAGTACGTGCATTCGCGCACAAACTTCGTACTGCCACAAACGACCAAGACCGCTTGCGAGCCACGCTCACACACGCGGGTCTAATCAGCGCAGTGAGGCGCTACGCCCTCCCCAGCGTTTCTTAGGTATCATCCAATATGGATAGTACACCGAAACGAATTAAGCCCCACTCAGTCACCGTAGCGACTTTCAACGCTGACGGCCTCTCTAGTCAAAAGGACGAAGTTCACGAATTTTGTAAGACCCATCAGGTCGATATCCTATGCGTGCAGGAGACCTTTCTGAAACCAGGTACAGCGAACCCTAGGTTTGCAAATTACCGTTTGGTTCGTAATGATAGAGTGGCCACCCCAAAAGGTGGCACTCTCATCTATTACAAAAGAGCTCTGCACTGTATCCCAATTGTTACTCCACCACTTAGAATACTAGAAGCCTCTGTTTGCTTTCTAGCGATGTCAGGTCATCAACCTGTCATCATAGCCTCATGTTACCTCCCCTCTGGTAAAGAACTATTACAGACAGACTTGGAAGCCCTCTTCTCTCTAGGAAGCTCCGTCCTTCTGATCGGTGACTTCAACAGTAAACATGTCATATGGAACTGTACTAGTAACAATAGTAATGGTAAAATCCTTGAAGGCTTGGTCAGCCACTTAAACTTTGATATTCTCTCCCCTCTGGAGCCCACAAGATACCCCTATGTTGACAACCAACGACCAGACATACTTGACATAGCACTTCTCAAGAACGTCACCCTCCGGTTGCGCTCTATAGAAGTGTTACACGAACTGACTTCAGACCACCGCCCTGTATTGTTGAAATTAGGCCCCGACCCGACGGACATAACCCCTATCACTAGAACGGTAGTGAACTGGAAGCAACTGGGGGAATCCCTCCAAGCTATCAGTTCACCCGCTCTCGATAGAATCCCCGATGACATACAGACAGTAGAAGACGTGTCAATTGCGATCGAGGCTCTCAGTGACCACCTCCGCACCGCAGTAGGTGAATCCTCAAAGCAGGTCCAAGTGGCGGATGGTCGCCGCTTTGAACTGCCCGAGGGTGCGAGGAGGTTACTGACAGCTAAGAACGCCGCCACTAGGGCGTATGACTCGATGCCAACCCCAGAGAACAAAGCCACCATGCGCTATTTACAGCGTGCTGTAAGGAAACGCATGAGTGAGCTGCGTGATCAAAGGTGGGACGACAAACTGTCAGAGATTGAGCCAACTCACCAGGCATACTGGCAGTTGGCTCGAACTCTGAAATCTGACGGACAACAGACAATGCCTCCACTCATTAGGCCACCTCCCCTCTCCATAGCGTTCCTTGACGAAGACAAAGCCGAGTGTTTAGCTGATAGCCTTGAGGCTCAGTGTACTCTAAATATAGATCACGTCGACCAGAAACACCTCGATTCGGTGGAATCTGAAGTCGAACGTAAAAGCTCTATGTCCATCTCTGACCTCCCACTCCTCCCACCGGTAAAATCATCCGAGGTTGTGTCTCTGATCAAGAGCCTCAAGACCCGTAAATCCCCTGGTGCTGATGGTATCAGCAACAAGGTGATTAAACACTTCTCAGTCCCACTAGTCCATCTCTTAGTTAGCATCTTCAATGCGGCTATGAGCAACTGCTCCTTCCCAGACACTTGGAAGCATGCCATTGTCATTGGTATTCACAAACCAGGCAAACCGGCAGCCGAGCCCTCCAGCTACCGTCCCATAAGTCTCCTCAGCTCTCTGGGGAAGATTTACGAGCGGCTCATTGTGAACCGACTCTGGTCCCACGTTAGGTCCAATAACCTCCTTCCCGATGAGCAATTTGGTTTTAGAGCCAAACACTCTTGCGTCCAACAAGTGCACCGCGTAACGGAGCACATCCTAGGCGGTTTCAATAAGAAACCAAAGCCCCAAGGGACCATAGCTGTCTTCCTCGACGTAGCGAAAGCGTTCGACAAAGTCTGGCACAACGGCTTGATATTCAAGCTGTACCAACTGGGTGTGCCAGACCGTCTTGTACTCATCTTACAAGACTTTCTCAGGGATCGAACGTTTAGCTATCGCACCGAGGGAACGCTCTCCTCCCCGCATCCCATTCACGCAGGTGTCCCTCAGGGCTCTGTACTCTCACCCATTCTCTTCTCGCTGTACACCAGCGACATCCCACGATCTGAACCTAATGTTCAGATCGCTCAGTTTGCGGATGATACTGCAATCTACTCTACTGGCTGGTTCAAGGTCAGGCAGAGATGCGCCATCCAACGAGCCATCACCGTAATCGGTGCATGGTTTCGTAAATGGCGGATTGCAGTAAATCCTAGCAAAAGTGCAGCAGTGTACTTCACTGAGACCCGGCGAAATCTCATGCCGTCACCCATAGTCCTATTCGGCGAACCCATCCCTTGGGCTAAATCTGCCAAATACCTGGGCGTCACCCTTGATTGCCAACTCACTTTCGCGAAACACATCCAGATTGTTCGCAATAGGGCGGCCTTCATTATGGGTCGTCTTAATCCCCTCATAGGCAAAAACAGTAAAATGTCTCTTAGAAATAAGACGACTCTTTACAAACTTTGCATCCGCCCAATCATGACTTACGCATCTGTAGCGTTCGCCCATGCTCAGAAACACGACCTCCACAAACTTCAAGTGATTCAGAATCGCTTTATGCGCAGGGCAGTGGGCGCTCCGTGGTACTTGCGGAACGCCGAACTGCACTGCGATTTCACCCTCCCCTCTATTACGCAGTATATGAAAGACTGCTCCCGCCGCCACTTCGACAAAGCTCCCCACCACTCGAATCCCCTCGTGGTCGAAGCGGCGAACTACTCCACTGACATAACCGATCCCCACTTCCTTCCCCCCCGTCGCCGTCCAAGGCATATTTTGGGTGACCCGGACGACCCCATCGCAGCCGTTACTTCGGCAGCTTTAGCGTCGTCCCAAGGGAACCCCGGTAATGGTTGTAGACCCGACCAGGGCTGTGATCCCGATCGCATTGTAGGCTCCGGCCGAGATCATCTTCGCAGCCCCAGTCGCAGTCGAGGTAATTCACACTCACACGATTGTAGTCCCAGCCACGGTGCGGGTGGGAATATACACCGCGGCCCCGGTCGCGATGTATCCTCCGGCCCAGCAAATGGCTGCGGACGAGGTAACACTGGTTTTCTAAGTAGTCCCAGCCACCATGGCTGTGGGCGAGGTATTACACTTTCTTATTGTAGCCCCACCCAAAGTACAGTCATGAGTGCACAACGCGACGATCCTGGTCGCGGTGTGGACCCATGTCGCGGAAATGGGAGGAGGCGAGGTACACAAGGTTATGATTTAGTGGTAAACACAGTCAAACACCGAGCTCGCCGGCGAGCTCGAGGCAAAAGTTATGTCTTGGTTAGATTCTCTCCAAATAGTCGTAGAGTTAAAATTCATAGGGCCCACTTTCAACGGTACACTTATGTACCGGGGCGATTCTCTCCTACTCCCCTCTCTCCTGGCGACGGCCCAAGCCGAGGTCCGTACCCTAGTGGTGCCCTTGAGCAAGTCGCCTACTCCTCTCCTTGCGGCGAAGCGTCTTCAACGCTCGCCTTAGGCGGTGCGCCCTCTGCGCCCGCATCTGGCTGAGTGCCATCTGCGCTCGCCAACCGTCCGGTGACGCTGTAAATGCCGGTAGAGGCAAACAGCATTAGTCCGTTCTAAAAAAAAAAAAAAAAAAAAAAAAAAAAAAAAAAAAAAAAAGGTATTCCGCCATACATTGACGAAAAACAAAAGTTTCAAATTAGTCTCAGACCAGTGTATGATACGTCCTTAGACGCGTCTGCAGCTCAGCTCCGCTATCCTGCAACAAAAAAGGGACACGTTAGTACAAAAAATTTACACCCGATAGCAAAAAACATAAAAAATTTCAATTTTACAGTACAAATTTCATTTATTTCGGTTATAAAGTCACCTGACCTACGAGTTCTGGTCGTTTTTTGCATTCATACGTGTGGGCGCTGCACCCGTGATCGTCACCGCGAAAACAGCACGCGAAAATACCTAGGGACTTGGAAGATATAAAAACTCAAAAAACTCAAAGCTTCATATAGTACCCGTATAAAATCCACCTTAGCGCTGGTATTCCGCCATACATTGACGAAAAACAAAAGTTTCAAATTAGTCTCAGACCAGTGTATGATACGTCCTTAGACGCGTCTGCAGCTCAGCTCCGCTATCCTGCAACAAAAAAGGGACACGTTAGTACAAAAAATTTACACCCGATAGCAAAAAACATAAAAAATTTCAATTTTACAGTACAAATTTCATTTATTTCGGTTATAAAGTCACCTGACCTACGAGTTCTGGTCGTTTTTTGCATTCATACGTGTGGGCGCTGCACCCGTGATCGTCACCGCGAAAACAGCACGCGAAAATACCTAGGGACTTGGAAGATATAAAAACTCAAAAAACTCAAAGCTTCATATAGTACCCGTATAAAATCCACCTTAGCGCTGGTATTCCGCCATACATTGACGAAAAACAAAAGTTTCAAATTAGTCTCAGACCAGTGTATGATACGTCCTTAGACGCGTCTGCAGCTCAGCTCCGCTATCCTGCAACAAAAAAGGGACACGTTAGTACAAAAAATTTACACCCGATAGCAAAAAACATAAAAAATTTCAATTTTACAGTACAAATTTCATTTATTTCGGTTATAAAGTCACCTGACCTACGAGTTCTGGTCGTTTTTTGCATTCATACGTGTGGGCGCTGCACCCGTGATCGTCACCGCGAAAACAGCACGCGAAAATACCTAGGGACTTGGAAGATATAAAAACTCAAAAAACTCAAAGCTTCATATAGTACCCGTATAAAATCCACCTTAGCGCTGGTATTCCGCCATACATTGACGAAAAACAAAAGTTTCAAATTAGTCTCAGACCAGTGTATGATACGTCCTTAGACGCGTCTGCAGCTCAGCTCCGCTATCCTGCAACAAAAAAGGGACACGTTAGTACAAAAAATTTACACCCGATAGCAAAAAACATAAAAAATTTCAATTTTACAGTACAAATTTCATTAATTTGGTTATAAAGTCACCTGACCTACGAGTTCTGGTCGTTTTTTGCATTCATACGTGTGGGCGCTGCACCCGTGATCGTCACCGCGAAAACAGCACGCGAAAATACCTAGGGACTTGGAAGATATAAAAACTCAAAAAACTCAAAGCTTCATATAGTACCCGTATAAAATCCACCTTAGCGCTGGTATTCCGCCATACATTGACGAAAAACAAAAGTTTCAAATTAGTCTCAGACCAGTGTATGATACGTCCTTAGACGCGTCTGCAGCTCAGCTCCGCTATCCTGCAACAAAAAAGGGACACGTTAGTACAAAAAATTTACACCCGATAGCAAAAAACATAAAAAATTTCAATTTTACAGTACAAATTTCATTAATTTGGTTATAAAGTCACCTGACCTACGAGTTCTGGTCGTTTTTTGCATTCATACGTGTGGGCGCTGCACCCGTGATCGTCACCGCGAAAACAGCACGCGAAAATACCTAGGGACTTGGAAGATATAAAAACTCAAAAAACTCAAAGCTTCATATAGTACCCGTATAAAATCCACCTTAGCGCTGGTATTCCGCCATACATTGACGAAAAACAAAAGTTTCAAATTAGTCTCAGAGCAGTGTATGATACGTCCTTAGACGCGTCTGCAGCTCAGCTCCGCTATCCTGCAACAAAAAAGGGACACGTTAGTACAAAAAATTTACACCCGATAGCAAAAAACATAAAAAATTTCAATTTTACAGTACAAATTTCATTTATTTCGGTTATAAAGTCACCTGACCTACGAGTTCTGGTCGTTTTTTGCATTCATACGTGTGGGCGCTGCACCCGTGATCGTCACCGCGAAAACAGCACGCGAAAATACCTAGGGACTTGGAAGATATAAAAACTCAAAAAACTCAAAGCTTCATATAGTACCCGTATAAAATCCACCTTAGCGCTGGTATTCCGCCATACATTGACGAAAAACAAAAGTTTCAAATTAGTCTCAGACCAGTGTATGATACGTCCTTAGACGCGTCTGCAGCTCAGCTCCGCTATCCTGCAACAAAAAAGGGACACGTTAGTACAAAAAATTTACACCCGATAGCAAAAAACATAAAAAATTTCAATTTTACAGTACAAATTTCATTTATTTCGGTTATAAAGTCACCTGACCTACGAGTTCTGGTCGTTTTTTGCATTCATACGTGTGGGCGCTGCACCCGTGATCGTCACCGCGAAAACAGCACGCGAAAATACCTAGGGACTTGGAAGATATAAAAACTCAAAAAACTCAAAGCTTCATATAGTACCCGTATAAAATCCACCTTAGCGCTGGTATTCCGCCATACATTGACGAAAAACAAAAGTTTCAAATTAGTCTCAGACCAGTGTATGATACGTCCTTAGACGCGTCTGCAGCTCAGCTCCGCTATCCTGCAACAAAAAAGGGACACGTTAGTACAAAAAATTTACACCCGATAGCAAAAAACATAAAAAATTTCAATTTTACAGTACAAATTTCATTTATTTCGGTTATAAAGTCACCTGACCTACGAGTTCTGGTCGTTTTTTGCATTCATACGTGTGGGCGCTGCACCCGTGATCGTCACCGCGAAAACAGCACGCGAAAATACCTAGGGACTTGGAAGATATAAAAACTCAAAAAACTCAAAGCTTCATATAGTACCCGTATAAAATCCACCTTAGCGCTGGTATTCCGCCATACATTGACGAAAAACAAAAGTTTCAAATTAGTCTCAGACCAGTGTATGATACGTCCTTAGACGCGTCTGCAGCTCAGCTCCGCTATCCTGCAACAAAAAAGGGACACGTTAGTACAAAAAATTTACACCCGATAGCAAAAAACATAAAAAATTTCAATTTTACAGTACAAATTTCATTTATTTCGGTTATAAAGTCACCTGACCTACGAGTTCTGGTCGTTTTTTGCATTCATACGTGTGGGCGCTGCACCCGTGATCGTCACCGCGAAAACAGCACGCGAAAATACCTAGGGACTTGGAAGATATAAAAACTCAAAAAACTCAAAGCTTCATATAGTACCCGTATAAAATCCACCTTAGCGCTGGTATTCCGCCATACATTGACGAAAAACAAAAGTTTCAAATTAGTCTCAGACCAGTGTATGATACGTCCTTAGACGCGTCTGCAGCTCAGCTCCGCTATCCTGCAACAAAAAAGGGACACGTTAGTACAAAAAATTTACACCCGATAGCAAAAAACATAAAAAATTTCAATTTTACAGTACAAATTTCATTTATTTCGGTTATAAAGTCACCTGACCTACGAGTTCTGGTCGTTTTTTGCATTCATACGTGTGGGCGCTGCACCCGTGATCGTCACCGCGAAAACAGCACGCGAAAATACCTAGGGACTTGGAAGATATAAAAACTCAAAAAACTCAAAGCTTCATATAGTACCCGTATAAAATCCACCTTAGCGCTGGTATTCCGCCATACATTGACGAAAAACAAAAGTTTCAAATTAGTCTCAGACCAGTGTATGATACGTCCTTAGACGCGTCTGCAGCTCAGCTCCGCTATCCTGCAACAAAAAAGGGACACGTTAGTACAAAAAATTTACACCCGATAGCAAAAAACATAAAAAATTTCAATTTTACAGTACAAATTTCATTTATTTCGGTTATAAAGTCACCTGACCTACGAGTTCTGGTCGTTTTTTGCATTCATACGTGTGGGCGCTGCACCCGTGATCGTCACCGCGAAAACAGCACGCGAAAATACCTAGGGACTTGGAAGATATAAAAACTCAAAAAACTCAAAGCTTCATATAGTACCCGTATAAAATCCACCTTAGCGCTGGTATTCCGCCATACATTGACGAAAAACAAAAGTTTCAAATTAGTCTCAGACCAGTGTATGATACGTCCTTAGACGCGTCTGCAGCTCAGCTCCGCTATCCTGCAACAAAAAAGGGACACGTTAGTACAAAAAATTTACACCCGATAGCAAAAAACATAAAAAATTTCAATTTTACAGTACAAATTTCATTTATTTCGGTTATAAAGTCACCTGACCTACGAGTTCTGGTCGTTTTTTGCATTCATACGTGTGGGCGCTGCACCCGTGATCGTCACCGCGAAAACAGCACGCGAAAATACCTAGGGACTTGGAAGATATAAAAACTCAAAAAACTCAAAGCTTCATATAGTACCCGTATAAAATCCACCTTAGCGCTGGTATTCCGCCATACATTGACGAAAAACAAAAGTTTCAAATTAGTCTCAGACCAGTGTATGATACGTCCTTAGACGCGTCTGCAGCTCAGCTCCGCTATCCTGCAACAAAAAAGGGACACGTTAGTACAAAAAATTTACACCCGATAGCAAAAAACATAAAAAATTTCAATTTTACAGTACAAATTTCATTTATTTCGGTTATAAAGTCACCTGACCTACGAGTTCTGGTCGTTTTTTGCATTCATACGTGTGGGCGCTGCACCCGTGATCGTCACCGCGAAAACAGCACGCGAAAATACCTAGGGACTTGGAAGATATAAAAACTCAAAAAACTCAAAGCTTCATATAGTACCCGTATAAAATCCACCTTAGCGCTGGTATTCCGCCATACATTGACGAAAAACAAAAGTTTCAAATTAGTCTCAGACCAGTGTATGATACGTCCTTAGACGCGTCTGCAGCTCAGCTCCGCTATCCTGCAACAAAAAAGGGACACGTTAGTACAAAAAATTTACACCCGATAGCAAAAAACATAAAAAATTTCAATTTTACAGTACAAATTTCATTAATTTGGTTATAAAGTCACCTGACCTACGAGTTCTGGTCGTTTTTTGCATTCATACGTGTGGGCGCTGCACCCGTGATCGTCACCGCGAAAACAGCACGCGAAAATACCTAGGGACTTGGAAGATATAAAAACTCAAAAAACTCAAAGCTTCATATAGTACCCGTATAAAATCCACCTTAGCGCTGGTATTCCGCCATACATTGACGAAAAACAAAAGTTTCAAATTAGTCTCAGACCAGTGTATGATACGTCCTTAGACGCGTCTGCAGCTCAGCTCCGCTATCCTGCAACAAAAAAGGGACACGTTAGTACAAAAAATTTACACCCGATAGCAAAAAACATAAAAAATTTCAATTTTACAGTACAAATTTCATTAATTTGGTTATAAAGTCACCTGACCTACGAGTTCTGGTCGTTTTTTGCATTCATACGTGTGGGCGCTGCACCCGTGATCGTCACCGCGAAAACAGCACGCGAAAATACCTAGGGACTTGGAAGATATAAAAACTCAAAAAACTCAAAGCTTCATATAGTACCCGTATAAAATCCACCTTAGCGCTGGTATTCCGCCATACATTGACGAAAAACAAAAGTTTCAAATTAGTCTCAGACCAGTGTATGATACGTCCTTAGACGCGTCTGCAGCTCAGCTCCGCTATCCTGCAACAAAAAAGGGACACGTTAGTACAAAAAATTTACACCCGATAGCAAAAAACATAAAAAATTTCAATTTTACAGTACAAATTTCATTTATTTCGGTTATAAAGTCACCTGACCTACGAGTTCTGGTCGTTTTTTGCATTCATACGTGTGGGCGCTGCACCCGTGATCGTCACCGCGAAAACAGCACGCGAAAATACCTAGGGACTTGGAAGATATAAAAACTCAAAAAACTCAAAGCTTCATATAGTACCCGTATAAAATCCACCTTAGCGCTGGTATTCCGCCATACATTGACGAAAAACAAAAGTTTCAAATTAGTCTCAGACCAGTGTATGATACGTCCTTAGACGCGTCTGCAGCTCAGCTCCGCTATCCTGCAACAAAAAAGGGACACGTTAGTACAAAAAATTTACACCCGATAGCAAAAAACATAAAAAATTTCAATTTTACAGTACAAATTTCATTTATTTCGGTTATAAAGTCACCTGACCTACGAGTTCTGGTCGTTTTTTGCATTCATACGTGTGGGCGCTGCACCCGTGATCGTCACCGCGAAAACAGCACGCGAAAATACCTAGGGACTTGGAAGATATAAAAACTCAAAGCTTCATATAGTACCCGTATAAAATCCACCTTAGCGCTGGTATTCCGCCATACATTGACGAAAAACAAAAGTTTCAAATTAGTCTCAGACCAGTGTATGATACGTCCTTAGACGCGTCTGCAGCTCAGCTCCGCTATCCTGCAACAAAAAAGGGACACGTTAGTACAAAAAATTTACACCCGATAGCAAAAAACATAAAAAATTTCAATTTTACAGTACAAATTTCATTAATTTGGTTATAAAGTCACCTGACCTACGAGTTCTGGTCGTTTTTTGCATTCATACGTGTGGGCGCTGCACCCGTGATCGTCACCGCGAAAACAGCACGCGAAAATACCTAGGGACTTGGAAGATATAAAAACTCAAAAAACTCAAAGCTTCATATAGTACCCGTATAAAATCCACCTTAGCGCTGGTATTCCGCCATACATTGACGAAAAACAAAAGTTTCAAATTAGTCTCAGACCAGTGTATGATACGTCCTTAGACGCGTCTGCAGCTCAGCTCCGCTATCCTGCAACAAAAAAGGGACACGTTAGTACAAAAAATTTACACCCGATAGCAAAAAACATAAAAAATTTCAATTTTACAGTACAAATTTCATTAATTTGGTTATAAAGTCACCTGACCTACGAGTTCTGGTCGTTTTTTGCATTCATACGTGTGGGCGCTGCACCCGTGATCGTCACCGCGAAAACAGCACGCGAAAATACCTAGGGACTTGGAAGATATAAAAACTCAAAAAACTCAAAGCTTCATATAGTACCTACCCGTATAAAATCCACCTTAGCGCTGGTATTCCGCCATACATTGACGAAAAACAAAAGTTTCAAATTAGTCTCAGACCAGTGTATGATACGTCCTTAGACGCGTCTGCAGCTCAGCTCCGCTATCCTGCAACAAAAAAGGGACACGTTAGTACAAAAAATTTACACCCGATAGCAAAAAACATAAAAAATTTCAATTTTACAGTACAAATTTCATTTATTTCGGTTATAAAGTCACCTGACCTACGAGTTCTGGTCGTTTTTTGCATTCATACGTGTGGGCGCTGCACCCGTGATCGTCACCGCGAAAACAGCACGCGAAAATACCTAGGGACTTGGAAGATATAAAAACTCAAAAAACTCAAAGCTTCATATAGTACCCGTATAAAATCCACCTTAGCGCTGGTATTCCGCCATACATTGACGAAAAACAAAAGTTTCAAATTAGTCTCAGACCAGTGTATGATACGTCCTTAGACGCGTCTGCAGCTCAGCTCCGCTATCCTGCAACAAAAAAGGGACACGTTAGTACAAAAAATTTACACCCGATAGCAAAAAACATAAAAAATTTCAATTTTACAGTACAAATTTCATTTATTTCGGTTATAAAGTCACCTGACCTACGAGTTCTGGTCGTTTTTTGCATTCATACGTGTGGGCGCTGCACCCGTGATCGTCACCGCGAAAACAGCACGCGAAAATACCTAGGGACTTGGAAGATATAAAAACTCAAAAAACTCAAAGCTTCATATAGTACCCGTATAAAATCCACCTTAGCGCTGGTATTCCGCCATACATTGACGAAAAACAAAAGTTTCAAATTAGTCTCAGACCAGTGTATGATACGTCCTTAGACGCGTCTGCAGCTCAGCTCCGCTATCCTGCAACAAAAAAGGGACACGTTAGTACAAAAAATTTACACCCGATAGCAAAAAACATAAAAAATTTCAATTTTACAGTACAAATTTCATTTATTTCGGTTATAAAGTCACCTGACCTACGAGTTCTGGTCGTTTTTTGCATTCATACGTGTGGGCGCTGCACCCGTGATCGTCACCGCGAAAACAGCACGCGAAAATACCTAGGGACTTGGAAGATATAAAAACTCAAAAAACTCAAAGCTTCATATAGTACCCGTATAAAATCCACCTTAGCGCTGGTATTCCGCCATACATTGACGAAAAACAAAAGTTTCAAATTAGTCTCAGACCAGTGTATGATACGTCCTTAGACGCGTCTGCAGCTCAGCTCCGCTATCCTGCAACAAAAAAGGGACACGTTAGTACAAAAAATTTACACCCGATAGCAAAAAACATAAAAAATTTCAATTTTACAGTACAAATTTCATTAATTTGGTTATAAAGTCACCTGACCTACGAGTTCTGGTCGTTTTTTGCATTCATACGTGTGGGCGCTGCACCCGTGATCGTCACCGCGAAAACAGCACGCGAAAATACCTAGGGACTTGGAAGATATAAAAACTCAAAAAACTCAAAGCTTCATATAGTACCCGTATAAAATCCACCTTAGCGCTGGTATTCCGCCATACATTGACGAAAAACAAAAGTTTCAAATTAGTCTCAGACCAGTGTATGATACGTCCTTAGACGCGTCTGCAGCTCAGCTCCGCTATCCTGCAACAAAAAAGGGACACGTTAGTACAAAAAAATTTACACCCGATAGCAAAAAACATAAAAAATTTCAATTTTACAGTACAAATTTCATTAATTTGGTTATAAAGTCACCTGACCTACGAGTTCTGGTCGTTTTTTGCATTCATACGTGTGGGCGCTGCACCCGTGATCGTCACCGCGAAAACAGCACGCGAAAATACCTAGGGACTTGGAAGATATAAAAACTCAAAAAACTCAAAGCTTCATATAGTACCCGTATAAAATCCACCTTAGCGCTGGTATTCCGCCATACATTGACGAAAAACAAAAGTTTCAAATTAGTCTCAGACCAGTGTATGATACGTCCTTAGACGCGTCTGCAGCTCAGCTCCGCTATCCTGCAACAAAAAAGGGACACGTTAGTACAAAAAATTTACACCCGATAGCAAAAAACATAAAAAATTTCAATTTTACAGTACAAATTTCATTAATTTGGTTATAAAGTCACCTGACCTACGAGTTCTGGTCGTTTTTTGCATTCATACGTGTGGGCGCTGCACCCGTGATCGTCACCGCGAAAACAGCACGCGAAAATACCTAGGGACTTGGAAGATATAAAAACTCAAAAAACTCAAAGCTTCATATAGTACCTACCCGTATAAAATCCACCTTAGCGCTGGTATTCCGCCATACATTGACGAAAAACAAAAGTTTCAAATTAGTCTCAGACCAGTGTATGATACGTCCTTAGACGCGTCTGCAGCTCAGCTCCGCTATCCTGCAACAAAAAAGGGACACGTTAGTACAAAAAATTTACACCCGATAGCAAAAAACATAAAAAATTTCAATTTTACAGTACAAATTTCATTTATTTCGGTTATAAAGTCACCTGACCTACGAGTTCTGGTCGTTTTTTGCATTCATACGTGTGGGCGCTGCACCCGTGATCGTCACCGCGAAAACAGCACGCGAAAATACCGAGGGACTTGGAAGATATAAAAACTCAAAGCTTCATATAGTACCCGTATAAAATCCACCTTAGCGCTGGTATTCCGCCATACATTGACGAAAAACAAAAGTTTCAAATTAGTCTCAGACCAGTGTATGATACGTCCTTAGACGCGTCTGCAGCTCAGCTCCGCTATCCTGCAACAAAAAAGGGACACGTTAGTACAAAAAATTTACACCCGATAGCAAAAAACATAAAAAATTTCAATTTTACAGTACAAATTTCATTTATTTCGGTTATAAAGTCACCTGACCTACGAGTTCTGGTCGTTTTTTGCATTCATACGTGTGGGCGCTGCACCCGTGATCGTCACCGCGAAAACAGCACGCGAAAATACCTAGGGACTTGGAAGATATAAAAACTCAAAAAACTCAAAGCTTCATATAGTACCTACCCGTATAAAATCCACCTTAGCGCTGGTATTCCGCCATACATTGACGAAAAACAAAAGTTTCAAATTAGTCTCAGACCAGTGTATGATACGTCCTTAGACGCGTCTGCAGCTCAGCTCCGCTATCCTGCAACAAAAAAGGGACACGTTAGTACAAAAAATTTACACCCGATAGCAAAAAACATAAAAAATTTCAATTTTACAGTACAAATTTCATTTATTTCGGTTATAAAGTCACCTGACCTACGAGTTCTGGTCGTTTTTTGCATTCATACGTGTGGGCGCTGCACCCGTGATCGTCACCGCGAAAACAGCACGCGAAAATACCTAGGGACTTGGAAGATATAAAAACTCAAAAAACTCAAAGCTTCATATAGTACCCGTATAAAATCCACCTTAGCGCTGGTATTCCGCCATACATTGACGAAAAACAAAAGTTTCAAATTAGTCTCAGACCAGTGTATGATACGTCCTTAGACGCGTCTGCAGCTCAGCTCCGCTATCCTGCAACAAAAAAGGGACACGTTAGTACAAAAAATTTACACCCGATAGCAAAAAACATAAAAAATTTCAATTTTACAGTACAAATTTCATTTATTTCGGTTATAAAGTCACCTGACCTACGAGTTCTGGTCGTTTTTTGCATTCATACGTGTGGGCGCTGCACCCGTGATCGTCACCGCGAAAACAGCACGCGAAAATACCTAGGGACTTGGAAGATATAAAAACTCAAAAAACTCAAAGCTTCATATAGTACCCGTATAAAATCCACCTTAGCGCTGGTATTCCGCCATACATTGACGAAAAACAAAAGTTTCAAATTAGTCTCAGACCAGTGTATGATACGTCCTTAGACGCGTCTGCAGCTCAGCTCCGCTATCCTGCAACAAAAAAGGGACACGTTAGTACAAAAAATTTACACCCGATAGCAAAAAACATAAAAAATTTCAATTTTACAGTACAAATTTCATTTATTTCGGTTATAAAGTCACCTGACCTACGAGTTCTGGTCGTTTTTTGCATTCATACGTGTGGGCGCTGCACCCGTGATCGTCACCGCGAAAACAGCACGCGAAAATACCTAGGGACTTGGAAGATATAAAAACTCAAAAAACTCAAAGCTTCATATAGTACCTACCCGTATAAAATCCACCTTAGCGCTGGTATTCCGCCATACATTGACGAAAAACAAAAGTTTCAAATTAGTCTCAGACCAGTGTATGATACGTCCTTAGACGCGTCTGCAGCTCAGCTCCGCTATCCTGCAACAAAAAAGGGACACGTTAGTACAAAAAATTTACACCCGATAGCAAAAAACATAAAAAATTTCAATTTTACAGTACAAATTTCATTTATTTCGGTTATAAAGTCACCTGACCTACGAGTTCTGGTCGTTTTTTGCATTCATACGTGTGGGCGCTGCACCCGTGATCGTCACCGCGAAAACAGCACGCGAAAATACCTAGGGACTTGGAAGATATAAAAACTCAAAAAACTCAAAGCTTCATATAGTACCCGTATAAAATCCACCTTAGCGCTGGTATTCCGCCATACATTGACGAAAAACAAAAGTTTCAAATTAGTCTCAGACCAGTGTATGATACGTCCTTAGACGCGTCTGCAGCTCAGCTCCGCTATCCTGCAACAAAAAAGGGACACGTTAGTACAAAAAATTTACACCCGATAGCAAAAAACATAAAAAATTTCAATTTTACAGTACAAATTTCATTTATTTCGGTTATAAAGTCACCTGACCTACGAGTTCTGGTCGTTTTTTGCATTCATACGTGTGGGCGCTGCACCCGTGATCGTCACCGCGAAAACAGCACGCGAAAATACCTAGGGACTTGGAAGATATAAAAACTCAAAAAACTCAAAGCTTCATATAGTACCCGTATAAAATCCACCTTAGCGCTGGTATTCCGCCATACATTGACGAAAAACAAAAGTTTCAAATTAGTCTCAGACCAGTGTATGATACGTCCTTAGACGCGTCTGCAGCTCAGCTCCGCTATCCTGCAACAAAAAAGGGACACGTTAGTACAAAAAATTTACACCCGATAGCAAAAAACATAAAAAATTTCAATTTTACAGTACAAATTTCATTAATTTGGTTATAAAGTCACCTGACCTACGAGTTCTGGTCGTTTTTTGCATTCATACGTGTGGGCGCTGCACCCGTGATCGTCACCGCGAAAACAGCACGCGAAAATACCTAGGGACTTGGAAGATATAAAAACTCAAAAAACTCAAAGCTTCATATAGTACCTACCCGTATAAAATCCACCTTAGCGCTGGTATTCCGCCATACATTGACGAAAAACAAAAGTTTCAAATTAGTCTCAGACCAGTGTATGATACGTCCTTAGACGCGTCTGCAGCTCAGCTCCGCTATCCTGCAACAAAAAAGGGACACGTTAGTACAAAAAATTTACACCCGATAGCAAAAAACATAAAAAATTTCAATTTTACAGTACAAATTTCATTAATTTGGTTATAAAGTCACCTGACCTACGAGTTCTGGTCGTTTTATGCATTCATACGTGTGGGCGCTGCACCCGTGATCGTCACCGCGAAAACAGCACGCGAAAATACCTAGGGACTTGGAAGATATAAAAACTCAAAAAACTCAAAGCTTCATATAGTACCCGTATAAAATCCACCTTAGCGCTGGTATTCCGCCATACATTGACGAAAAACAAAAGTTTCAAATTAGTCTCAGACCAGTGTATGATACGTCCTTAGACGCGTCTGCAGCTCAGCTCCGCTATCCTGCAACAAAAAAGGGACACGTTAGTACAAAAAATTTACACCCGATAGCAAAAAACATAAAAAATTTCAATTTTACAGTACAAATTTCATTTATTTCGGTTATAAAGTCACCTGACCTACGAGTTCTGGTCGTTTTTTGCATTCATACGTGTGGGCGCTGCACCCGTGATCGTCACCGCGAAAACAGCACGCGAAAATACCTAGGGACTTGGAAGATATAAAAACTCAAAGCTTCATATAGTACCCGTATAAAATCCAACTTAGCGCTGGTATTCCGCCATACATTGACGAAAAACAAAAGTTTCAAATTAGTCTCAGACCAGTGTATGATACGTCCTTAGACGCGTCTGCAGCTCAGCTCCGCTATCCTGCAACAAAAAAGGGACACGTTAGTACAAAAAATTTACACCCGATAGCAAAAAACATAAAAAATTTCAATTTTACAGTACAAATTTCATTTATTTCGGTTATAAAGTCACCTGACCTACGAGTTCTGGTCGTTTTTTGCATTCATACGTGTGGGCGCTGCACCCGTGATCGTCACCGCGAAAACAGCACGCGAAAATACCTAGGGACTTGGAAGATATAAAAACTCAAAAAACTCAAAGCTTCATATAGTACCCGTATAAAATCCACCTTAGCGCTGGTATTCCGCCATACATTGACGAAAAACAAAAGTTTCAAATTAGTCTCAGACCAGTGTATGATACGTCCTTAGACGCGTCTGCAGCTCAGCTCCGCTATCCTGCAACAAAAAAGGGACACGTTAGTACAAAAAATTTACACCCGATAGCAAAAAACATAAAAAATTTCAATTTTACAGTACAAATTTCATTTATTTCGGTTATAAAGTCACCTGACCTACGAGTTCTGGTCGTTTTTTGCATTCATACGTGTGGGCGCTGCACCCGTGATCGTCACCGCGAAAACAGCACGCGAAAATACCTAGGGACTTGGAAGATATAAAAACTCAAAAAACTCAAAGCTTCATATAGTACCCGTATAAAATCCACCTTAGCGCTGGTATTCCGCCATACATTGACGAAAAACAAAAGTTTCAAATTAGTCTCAGACCAGTGTATGATACGTCCTTAGACGCGTCTGCAGCTCAGCTCCGCTATCCTGCAACAAAAAAGGGACACGTTAGTACAAAAAATTTACACCCGATAGCAAAAAACATAAAAAATTTCAATTTTACAGTACAAATTTCATTTATTTCGGTTATAAAGTCACCTGACCTACGAGTTCTGGTCGTTTTTTGCATTCATACGTGTGGGCGCTGCACCCGTGATCGTCACCGCGAAAACAGCACGCGAAAATACCTAGGGACTTGGAAGATATAAAAACTCAAAAAACTCAAAGCTTCATATAGTACCCGTATAAAATCCACCTTAGCGCTGGTATTCCGCCATACATTGACGAAAAACAAAAGTTTCAAATTAGTCTCAGACCAGTGTATGATACGTCCTTAGACGCGTCTGCAGCTCAGCTCCGCTATCCTGCAACAAAAAAGGGACACGTTAGTACAAAAAATTTACACCCGATAGCAAAAAACATAAAAAATTTCAATTTTACAGTACAAATTTCATTTATTTCGGTTATAAAGTCACCTGACCTACGAGTTCTGGTCGTTTTTTGCATTCATACGTGTGGGCGCTGCACCCGTGATCGTCACCGCGAAAACAGCACGCGAAAATACCTAGGGACTTGGAAGATATAAAAACTCAAAAAACTCAAAGCTTCATATAGTACCCGTATAAAATCCACCTTAGCGCTGGTATTCCGCCATACATTGACGAAAAACAAAAGTTTCAAATTAGTCTCAGACCAGTGTATGATACGTCCTTAGACGCGTCTGCAGCTCAGCTCCGCTATCCTGCAACAAAAAAGGGACACGTTAGTACAAAAAATTTACACCCGATAGCAAAAAACATAAAAAATTTCAATTTTACAGTACAAATTTCATTTATTTCGGTTATAAAGTCACCTGACCTACGAGTTCTGGTCGTTTTTTGCATTCATACGTGTGGGCGCTGCACCCGTGATCGTCACCGCGAAAACAGCACGCGAAAATACCTAGGGACTTGGAAGATATAAAAACTCAAAAAACTCAAAGCTTCATATAGTACCCGTATAAAATCCACCTTAGCGCTGGTATTCCGCCATACATTGACGAAAAACAAAAGTTTCAAATTAGTCTCAGACCAGTGTATGATACGTCCTTAGACGCGTCTGCAGCTCAGCTCCGCTATCCTGCAACAAAAAAGGGACACGTTAGTACAAAAAATTTACACCCGATAGCAAAAAACATAAAAAATTTCAATTTTACAGTACAAATTTCATTTATTTCGGTTATAAAGTCACCTGACCTACGAGTTCTGGTCGTTTTTTGCATTCATACGTGTGGGCGCGGCCCCCGTGATCGTCACCGCGAACACAGCACGCGAAAATACCTAGGGACTTGGAAGATATAAAAACTCAAAGCTTCATATAGTACCCGTATAAAATCCACCTTAGCGCTGGTATTCCGCCATACATTGACGAAAAACAAAAGTTTCAAATTAGTCTCAGACCAGTGTATGATACGTCCTTAGACGCGTCTGCAGCTCAGCTCCGCTATCCTGCAACAAAAAAGGGACACGTTAGTACAAAAAATTTACACCCGATAGCAAAAAACATAAAAAATTTCAATTTTACAGTACAAATTTCATTTATTTCGGTTATAAAGTCACCTGACCTACGAGTTCTGGTCGTTTTTTGCATTCATACGTGTGGGCGCTGCACCCGTGATCGTCACCGCGAAAACAGCACGCGAAAATACCTAGGGACTTGGAAGATATAAAAACTCAAAAAACTCAAAGCTTCATATAGTACCCGTATAAAATCCACCTTAGCGCTGGTATTCCGCCATACATTGACGAAAAACAAAAGTTTCAAATTAGTCTCAGACCAGTGTATGATACGTCCTTAGACGCGTCTGCAGCTCAGCTCCGCTATCCTGCAACAAAAAAGGGACACGTTAGTACAAAAAATTTACACCCGATAGCAAAAAACATAAAAAATTTCAATTTTACAGTACAAATTTCATTTATTTCGGTTATAAAGTCACCTGACCTACGAGTTCTGGTCGTTTTTTGCATTCATACGTGTGGGCGCTGCACCCGTGATCGTCACCGCGAAAACAGCACGCGAAAATACCTAGGGACTTGGAAGATATAAAAACTCAAAAAACTCAAAGCTTCATATAGTACCCGTATAAAATCCACCTTAGCGCTGGTATTCCGCCATACATTGACGAAAAACAAAAGTTTCAAATTAGTCTCAGACCAGTGTATGATACGTCCTTAGACGCGTCTGCAGCTCAGCTCCGCTATCCTGCAACAAAAAAGGGACACGTTAGTACAAAAAATTTACACCCGATAGCAAAAAACATAAAAAATTTCAATTTTACAGTACAAATTTCATTTATTTCGGTTATAAAGTCACCTGACCTACGAGTTCTGGTCGTTTTTTGCATTCATACGTGTGGGCGCTGCACCCGTGATCGTCACCGCGAAAACAGCACGCGAAAATACCTAGGGACTTGGAAGATATAAAAACTCAAAAAACTCAAAGCTTCATATAGTACCCGTATAAAATCCACCTTAGCGCTGGTATTCCGCCATACATTGACGAAAAACAAAAGTTTCAAATTAGTCTCAGACCAGTGTATGATACGTCCTTAGACGCGTCTGCAGCTCAGCTCCGCTATCCTGCAACAAAAAAGGGACACGTTAGTACAAAAAATTTACACCCGATAGCAAAAAACATAAAAAATTTCAATTTTACAGTACAAATTTCATTTATTTCGGTTATAAAGTCACCTGACCTACGAGTTCTGGTCGTTTTTTGCATTCATACGTGTGGGCGCTGCACCCGTGATCGTCACCGCGAAAACAGCACGCGAAAATACCTAGGGACTTGGAAGATATAAAAACTCAAAAAACTCAAAGCTTCATATAGTACCCGTATAAAATCCACCTTAGCGCTGGTATTCCGCCATACATTGACGAAAAACAAAAGTTTCAAATTAGTCTCAGACCAGTGTATGATACGTCCTTAGACGCGTCTGCAGCTCAGCTCCGCTATCCTGCAACAAAAAAGGGACACGTTAGTACAAAAAATTTACACCCGATAGCAAAAAACATAAAAAATTTCAATTTTACAGTACAAATTTCATTTATTTCGGTTATAAAGTCACCTGACCTACGAGTTCTGGTCGTTTTTTGCATTCATACGTGTGGGCGCTGCACCCGTGATCGTCACCGCGAAAACAGCACGCGAAAATACCTAGGGACTTGGAAGATATAAAAACTCAAAAAACTCAAAGCTTCATATAGTACCCGTATAAAATCCACCTTAGCGCTGGTATTCCGCCATACATTGACGAAAAACAAAAGTTTCAAATTAGTCTCAGACCAGTGTATGATACGTCCTTAGACGCGTCTGCAGCTCAGCTCCGCTATCCTGCAACAAAAAATGGACACGTTAGTACAAAAAATTTACACCCGATAGCAAAAAACATAAAAAATTTCAATTTTACAGTACAAATTTCATTTATTTCGGTTATAAAGTCACCTGACCTACGAGTTCTGGTCGTTTTTTGCATTCATACGTGTGGGCGCTGCACCCGTGATCGTCACCGCGAAAACAGCACGCGAAAATACCTAGGGACTTGGAAGATATAAAAACTCAAAAAACTCAAAGCTTCATATAGTACCCGTATAAAATCCACCTTAGCGCTGGTATTCCGCCATACATTGACGAAAAACAAAAGTTTCAAATTAGTCTCAGACCAGTGTATGATACGTCCTTAGACGCGTCTGCAGCTCAGCTCCGCTATCCTGCAACAAAAAAGGGACACGTTAGTACAAAAAATTTACACCCGATAGCAAAAAACATAAAAAATTTCAATTTTACAGTACAAATTTCATTTATTTCGGTTATAAAGTCACCTGACCTACGAGTTCTGGTCGTTTTTTGCATTCATACGTGTGGGCGCTGCACCCGTGATCGTCACCGCGAAAACAGCACGCGAAAATACCTAGGGACTTGGAAGATATAAAAACTCAAAAAACTCAAAGCTTCATATAGTACCCGTATAAAATCCACCTTAGCGCTGGTATTCCGCCATACATTGACGAAAAACAAATGTTTCAAATTAGTCTCAGACCAGTGTATGATACGTCCTTAGACGCGTCTGCAGCTCAGCTCCGCTATCCTGCAACAAAAAAGGGACACGTTAGTACAAAAAATTTACACCCGATAGCAAAAAACATAAAAAATTTCAATTTTACAGTACAAATTTCATTTATTTCGGTTATAAAGTCACCTGACCTACGAGTTCTGGTCGTTTTTTGCATTCATACGTGTGGGCGCTGCACCCGTGATCGTCACCGCGAAAACAGCACGCGAAAATACCTAGGGACTTGGAAGATATAAAAACTCAAAAAACTCAAAGCTTCATATAGTACCCGTATAAAATCCACCTTAGCGCTGGTATTCCGCCATACATTGACGAAAAACAAAAGTTTCAAATTAGTCTCAGACCAGTGTATGATACGTCCTTAGACGCGTCTGCAGCTCAGCTCCGCTATCCTGCAACAAAAAAGGGACACGTTAGTACAAAAAATTTACACCCGATAGCAAAAAACATAAAAAATTTCAATTTTACAGTACAAATTTCATTTATTTCGGTTATAAAGTCACCTGACCTACGAGTTCTGGTCGTTTTTTGCATTCATACGTGTGGGCGCTGCACCCGTGATCGTCACCGCGAAAACAGCACGCGAAAATACCTAGGGACTTGGAAGATATAAAAACTCAAAAAACTCAAAGCTTCATATAGTACCCGTATAAAATCCACCTTAGCGCTGGTATTCCGCCATACATTGACGAAAAACAAAAGTTTCAAATTAGTCTCAGACCAGTGTATGATACGTCCTTAGACGCGTCTGCAGCTCAGCTCCGCTATCCTGCAACAAAAAAGGGACACGTTAGTACAAAAAATTTACACCCGATAGCAAAAAACATAAAAAATTTCAATTTTACAGTACAAATTTCATTTATTTCGGTTATAAAGTCACCTGACCTACGAGTTCTGGTCGTTTTTTGCATTCATACGTGTGGGCGCTGCACCCGTGATCGTCACCGCGAAAACAGCACGCGAAAATACCTAGGGACTTGGAAGATATAAAAACTCAAAAAACTCAAAGCTTCATATAGTACCCGTATAAAATCCACCTTAGCGCTGGTATTCCGCCATACATTGACGAAAAACAAAAGTTTCAAATTAGTCTCAGACCAGTGTATGATACGTCCTTAGACGCGTCTGCAGCTCAGCTCCGCTATCCTGCAACAAAAAAGGGACACGTTAGTACAAAAAATTTACACCCGATAGCAAAAAACATAAAAAATTTCAATTTTACAGTACAAATTTCATTTATTTCGGTTATAAAGTCACCTGACCTACGAGTTCTGGTCGTTTTTTGCATTCATACGTGTGGGCGCTGCACCCGTGATCGTCACCGCGAAAACAGCACGCGAAAATACCTAGGGACTTGGAAGATATAAAAACTCAAAAAACTCAAAGCTTCATATAGTACCCGTATAAAATCCACCTTAGCGCTGGTATTCCGCCATACATTGACGAAAAACAAAAGTTTCAAATTAGTCTCAGACCAGTGTATGATACGTCCTTAGACGCGTCTGCAGCTCAGCTCCGCTATCCTGCAACAAAAAAGGGACACGTTAGTACAAAAAATTTACACCCGATAGCAAAAAACATAAAAAATTTCAATTTTACAGTACAAATTTCATTTATTTCGGTTATAAAGTCACCTGACCTACGAGTTCTGGTCGTTTTTTGCATTCATACGTGTGGGCGCTGCACCCGTGATCGTCACCGCGAAAACAGCACGCGAAAATACCTAGGGACTTGGAAGATATAAAAACTCAAAAAACTCAAAGCTTCATATAGTACCCGTATAAAATCCACCTTAGCGCTGGTATTCCGCCATACATTGACGAAAAACAAAAGTTTCAAATTAGTCTCAGACCAGTGTATGATACGTCCTTAGACGCGTCTGCAGCTCAGCTCCGCTATCCTGCAACAAAAAAGGGACACGTTAGTACAAAAAATTTACACCCGATAGCAAAAAACATAAAAAATTTCAATTTTACAGTACAAATTTCATTTATTTCGGTTATAAAGTCACCTGACCTACGAGTTCTGGTCGTTTTTTGCATTCATACGTGTGGGCGCTGCACCCGTGATCGTCACCGCGAAAACAGCACGCGAAAATACCTAGGGACTTGGAAGATATAAAAACTCAAAAAACTCAAAGCTTCATATAGTACCCGTATAAAATCCACCTTAGCGCTGGTATTCCGCCATACATTGACGAAAAACAAAAGTTTCAAATTAGTCTCAGACCAGTGTATGATACGTCCTTAGACGCGTCTGCAGCTCAGCTCCGCTATCCTGCAACAAAAAAGGGACACGTTAGTACAAAAAATTTACACCCGATAGCAAAAAACATAAAAAATTTCAATTTTACAGTACAAATTTCATTTATTTCGGTTATAAAGTCACCTGACCTACGAGTTCTGGTCGTTTTTTGCATTCATACGTGTGGGCGCTGCACCCGTGATCGTCACCGCGAAAACAGCACGCGAAAATACCTAGGGACTTGGAAGATATAAAAACTCAAAAAACTCAAAGCTTCATATAGTACCCGTATAAAATCCACCTTAGCGCTGGTATTCCGCCATACATTGACGAAAAACAAAAGTTTCAAATTAGTCTCAGACCAGTGTATGATACGTCCTTAGACGCGTCTGCAGCTCAGCTCCGCTATCCTGCAACAAAAAAGGGACACGTTAGTACAAAAAATTTACACCCGATAGCAAAAAACATAAAAAATTTCAATTTTACAGTACAAATTTCATTTATTTCGGTTATAAAGTCACCTGACCTACGAGTTCTGGTCGTTTTTTGCATTCATACGTGTGGGCGCTGCACCCGTGATCGTCACCGCGAAAACAGCACGCGAAAATACCTAGGGACTTGGAAGATATAAAAACTCAAAAAACTCAAAGCTTCATATAGTACCCGTATAAAATCCACCTTAGCGCTGGTATTCCGCCATACATTGACGAAAAACAAAAGTTTCAAATTAGTCTCAGACCAGTGTATGATACGTCCTTAGACGCGTCTGCAGCTCAGCTCCGCTATCCTGCAACAAAAAAGGGACACGTTAGTACAAAAAATTTACACCCGATAGCAAAAAACATAAAAAATTTCAATTTTACAGTACAAATTTCATTTATTTCGGTTATAAAGTCACCTGACCTACGAGTTCTGGTCGTTTTTTGCATTCATACGTGTGGGCGCTGCACCCGTGATCGTCACCGCGAAAACAGCACGCGAAAATACCTAGGGACTTGGAAGATATAAAAACTCAAAAAACTCAAAGCTTCATATAGTACCCGTATAAAATCCACCTTAGCGCTGGTATTCCGCCATACATTGACGAAAAACAAAAGTTTCAAATTAGTCTCAGACCAGTGTATGATACGTCCTTAGACGCGTCTGCAGCTCAGCTCCGCTATCCTGCAACAAAAAAGGGACACGTTAGTACAAAAAATTTACACCCGATAGCAAAAAACATAAAAAATTTCAATTTTACAGTACAAATTTCATTTATTTCGGTTATAAAGTCACCTGACCTACGAGTTCTGGTCGTTTTTTGCATTCATACGTGTGGGCGCTGCACCCGTGATCGTCACCGCGAAAACAGCACGCGAAAATACCTAGGGACTTGGAAGATATAAAAACTCAAAAAACTCAAAGCTTCATATAGTACCCGTATAAAATCCACCTTAGCGCTGGTATTCCGCCATACATTGACGAAAAACAAAAGTTTCAAATTAGTCTCAGACCAGTGTATGATACGTCCTTAGACGCGTCTGCAGCTCAGCTCCGCTATCCTGCAACAAAAAAGGGACACGTTAGTACAAAAAATTTACACCCGATAGCAAAAAACATAAAAAATTTCAATTTTACAGTACAAATTTCATTTATTTCGGTTATAAAGTCACCTGACCTACGAGTTCTGGTCGTTTTTTGCATTCATACGTGTGGGCGCTGCACCCGTGATCGTCACCGCGAAAACAGCACGCGAAAATACCTAGGGACTTGGAAGATATAAAAACTCAAAAAACTCAAAGCTTCATATAGTACCCGTATAAAATCCACCTTAGCGCTGGTATTCCGCCATACATTGACGAAAAACAAAAGTTTCAAATTAGTCTCAGACCAGTGTATGATACGTCCTTAGACGCGTCTGCAGCTCAGCTCCGCTATCCTGCAACAAAAAAGGGACACGTTAGTACAAAAAATTTACACCCGATAGCAAAAAACATAAAAAATTTCAATTTTACAGTACAAATTTCATTTATTTCGGTTATAAAGTCACCTGACCTACGAGTTCTGGTCGTTTTTTGCATTCATACGTGTGGGCGCTGCACCCGTGATCGTCACCGCGAAAACAGCACGCGAAAATACCTAGGGACTTGGAAGATATAAAAACTCAAAAAACTCAAAGCTTCATATAGTACCCGTATAAAATCCACCTTAGCGCTGGTATTCCGCCATACATTGACGAAAAACAAATGTTTCAAATTAGTCTCAGACCAGTGTATGATACGTCCTTAGACGCGTCTGCAGCTCAGCTCCGCTATCCTGCAACAAAAAAGGGACACGTTAGTACAAAAAATTTACACCCGATAGCAAAAAACATAAAAAATTTCAATTTTACAGTACAAATTTCATTTATTTCGGTTATAAAGTCACCTGACCTACGAGTTCTGGTCGTTTTTTGCATTCATACGTGTGGGCGCTGCACCCGTGATCGTCACCGCGAAAACAGCACGCGAAAATACCTAGGGACTTGGAAGATATAAAAACTCAAAAAACTCAAAGCTTCATATAGTACCCGTATAAAATCCACCTTAGCGCTGGTATTCCGCCATACATTGACGAAAAACAAAAGTTTCAAATTAGTCTCAGACCAGTGTATGATACGTCCTTAGACGCGTCTGCAGCTCAGCTCCGCTATCCTGCAACAAAAAAGGGACACGTTAGTACAAAAAATTTACACCCGATAGCAAAAAACATAAAAAATTTCAATTTTACAGTACAAATTTCATTTATTTCGGTTATAAAGTCACCTGACCTACGAGTTCTGGTCGTTTTTTGCATTCATACGTGTGGGCGCTGCACCCGTGATCGTCACCGCGAAAACAGCACGCGAAAATACCTAGGGACTTGGAAGATATAAAAACTCAAAAAACTCAAAGCTTCATATAGTACCCGTATAAAATCCACCTTAGCGCTGGTATTCCGCCATACATTGACGAAAAACAAAAGTTTCAAATTAGTCTCAGACCAGTGTATGATACGTCCTTAGACGCGTCTGCAGCTCAGCTCCGCTATCCTGCAACAAAAAAGGGACACGTTAGTACAAAAAATTTACACCCGATAGCAAAAAACATAAAAAATTTCAATTTTACAGTACAAATTTCATTTATTTCGGTTATAAAGTCACCTGACCTACGAGTTCTGGTCGTTTTTTGCATTCATACGTGTGGGCGCTGCACCCGTGATCGTCACCGCGAAAACAGCACGCGAAAATACCTAGGGACTTGGAAGATATAAAATCTCAAAAAACTCAAAGCTTCATATAGTACCCGTATAAAATCCACCTTAGCGCTGGTATTCCGCCATACATTGACGAAAAACAAAAGTTTCAAATTAGTCTCAGACCAGTGTATGATACGTCCTTAGACGCGTCTGCAGCTCAGCTCCGCTATCCTGCAACAAAAAAGGGACACGTTAGTACAAAAAATTTACACCCGATAGCAAAAAACATAAAAAATTTCAATTTTACAGTACAAATTTCATTTATTTCGGTTATAAAGTCACCTGACCTACGAGTTCTGGTCGTTTTTTGCATTCATACGTGTGGGCGCTGCACCCGTGATCGTCACCGCGAAAACAGCACGCGAAAATACCTAGGGACTTGGAAGATATAAAAACTCAAAAAACTCAAAGCTTCATATAGTACCCGTATAAAATCCACCTTAGCGCTGGTATTCCGCCATACATTGACGAAAAACAAAAGTTTCAAATTAGTCTCAGACCAGTGTATGATACGTCCTTAGACGCGTCTGCAGCTCAGCTCCGCTATCCTGCAACAAAAAAGGGACACGTTAGTACAAAAAATTTACACCCGATAGCAAAAAACATAAAAAATTTCAATTTTACAGTACAAATTTCATTTATTTCGGTTATAAAGTCACCTGACCTACGAGTTCTGGTCGTTTTTTGCATTCATACGTGTGGGCGCTGCACCCGTGATCGTCACCGCGAAAACAGCACGCGAAAATACCTAGGGACTTGGAAGATATAAAAACTCAAAAAACTCAAAGCTTCATATAGTACCCGTATAAAATCCACCTTAGCGCTGGTATTCCGCCATACATTGACGAAAAACAAAAGTTTCAAATTAGTCTCAGACCAGTGTATGATACGTCCTTAGACGCGTCTGCAGCTCAGCTCCGCTATCCTGCAACAAAAAAGGGACACGTTAGTACAAAAAATTTACACCCGATAGCAAAAAACATAAAAAATTTCAATTTTACAGTACAAATTTCATTTATTTCGGTTATAAAGTCACCTGACCTACGAGTTCTGGTCGTTTTTTGCATTCATACGTGTGGGCGCTGCACCCGTGATCGTCACCGCGAAAACAGCACGCGAAAATACCTAGGGACTTGGAAGATATAAAAACTCAAAAAACTCAAAGCTTCATATAGTACCCGTATAAAATCCACCTTAGCGCTGGTATTCCGCCATACATTGACGAAAAACAAAAGTTTCAAATTAGTCTCAGACCAGTGTATGATACGTCCTTAGACGCGTCTGCAGCTCAGCTCCGCTATCCTGCAACAAAAAAGGGACACGTTAGTACAAAAAATTTACACCCGATAGCAAAAAACATAAAAAATTTCAATTTTACAGTACAAATTTCATTTATTTCGGTTATAAAGTCACCTGACCTACGAGTTCTGGTCGTTTTTTGCATTCATACGTGTGGGCGCTGCACCCGTGATCGTCACCGCGAAAACAGCACGCGAAAATACCTAGGGACTTGGAAGATATAAAAACTCAAAAAACTCAAAGCTTCATATAGTACCCGTATAAAATCCACCTTAGCGCTGGTATTCCGCCATACATTGACGAAAAACAAAAGTTTCAAATTAGTCTCAGACCAGTGTATGATACGTCCTTAGACGCGTCTGCAGCTCAGCTCCGCTATCCTGCAACAAAAAAGGGACACGTTAGTACAAAAAATTTACACCCGATAGCAAAAAACATAAAAAATTTCAATTTTACAGTACAAATTTCATTTATTTCGGTTATAAAGTCACCTGACCTACGAGTTCTGGTCGTTTTTTGCATTCATACGTGTGGGCGCTGCACCCGTGATCGTCACCGCGAAAACAGCACGCGAAAATACCTAGGGACTTGGAAGATATAAAAACTCAAAAAACTCAAAGCTTCATATAGTACCCGTATAAAATCCACCTTAGCGCTGGTATTCCGCCATACATTGACGAAAAACAAAAGTTTCAAATTAGTCTCAGACCAGTGTATGATACGTCCTTAGACGCGTCTGCAGCTCAGCTCCGCTATCCTGCAACAAAAAAGGGACACGTTAGTACAAAAAATTTACACCCGATAGCAAAAAACATAAAAAATTTCAATTTTACAGTACAAATTTCATTTATTTCGGTTATAAAGTCACCTGACCTACGAGTTCTGGTCGTTTTTTGCATTCATACGTGTGGGCGCTGCACCCGTGATCGTCACCGCGAAAACAGCACGCGAAAATACCTAGGGACTTGGAAGATATAAAAACTCAAAAAACTCAAAGCTTCATATAGTACCCGTATAAAATCCACCTTAGCGCTGGTATTCCGCCATACATTGACGAAAAACAAAAGTTTCAAATTAGTCTCAGACCAGTGTATGATACGTCCTTAGACGCGTCTGCAGCTCAGCTCCGCTATCCTGCAACAAAAAAGGGACACGTTAGTACAAAAAATTTACACCCGATAGCAAAAAACATAAAAAATTTCAATTTTACAGTACAAATTTCATTTATTTCGGTTATAAAGTCACCTGACCTACGAGTTCTGGTCGTTTTTTGCATTCATACGTGTGGGCGCTGCACCCGTGATCGTCACCGCGAAAACAGCACGCGAAAATACCTAGGGACTTGGAAGATATAAAAACTCAAAAAACTCAAAGCTTCATATAGTACCCGTATAAAATCCACCTTAGCGCTGGTATTCCGCCATACATTGACGAAAAACAAAAGTTTCAAATTAGTCTCAGACCAGTGTATGATACGTCCTTAGACGCGTCTGCAGCTCAGCTCCGCTATCCTGCAACAAAAAAGGGACACGTTAGTACAAAAAATTTACACCCGATAGCAAAAAACATAAAAAATTTCAATTTTACAGTACAAATTTCATTTATTTCGGTTATAAAGTCACCTGACCTACGAGTTCTGGTCGTTTTTTGCATTCATACGTGTGGGCGCTGCACCCGTGATCGTCACCGCGAAAACAGCACGCGAAAATACCTAGGGACTTGGAAGATATAAAAACTCAAAAAACTCAAAGCTTCATATAGTACCCGTATAAAATCCACCTTAGCGCTGGTATTCCGCCATACATTGACGAAAAACAAAAGTTTCAAATTAGTCTCAGACCAGTGTATGATACGTCCTTAGACGCGTCTGCAGCTCAGCTCCGCTATCCTGCAACAAAAAAGGGACACGTTAGTACAAAAAATTTACACCCGATAGCAAAAAACATAAAAAATTTCAATTTTACAGTACAAATTTCATTTATTTCGGTTATAAAGTCACCTGACCTACGAGTTCTGGTCGTTTTTTGCATTCATACGTGTGGGCGCTGCACCCGTGATCGTCACCGCGAAAACAGCACGCGAAAATACCTAGGGACTTGGAAGATATAAAAACTCAAAAAACTCAAAGCTTCATATAGTACCCGTATAAAATCCACCTTAGCGCTGGTATTCCGCCATACATTGACGAAAAACAAAAGTTTCAAATTAGTCTCAGACCAGTGTATGATACGTCCTTAGACGCGTCTGCAGCTCAGCTCCGCTATCCTGCAACAAAAAAGGGACACGTTAGTACAAAAAATTTACACCCGATAGCAAAAAACATAAAAAATTTCAATTTTACAGTACAAATTTCATTTATTTCGGTTATAAAGTCACCTGACCTACGAGTTCTGGTCGTTTTTTGCATTCATACGTGTGGGCGCTGCACCCGTGATCGTCACCGCGAAAACAGCACGCGAAAATACCTAGGGACTTGGAAGATATAAAAACTCAAAAAACTCAAAGCTTCATATAGTACCCGTATAAAATCCACCTTAGCGCTGGTATTCCGCCATACATTGACGAAAAACAAAAGTTTCAAATTAGTCTCAGACCAGTGTATGATACGTCCTTAGACGCGTCTGCAGCTCAGCTCCGCTATCCTGCAACAAAAAAGGGACACGTTAGTACAAAAAATTTACACCCGATAGCAAAAAACATAAAAAATTTCAATTTTACAGTACAAATTTCATTTATTTCGGTTATAAAGTCACCTGACCTACGAGTTCTGGTCGTTTTTTGCATTCATACGTGTGGGCGCTGCACCCGTGATCGTCACCGCGAAAACAGCACGCGAAAATACCTAGGGACTTGGAAGATATAAAAACTCAAAAAACTCAAAGCTTCATATAGTACCCGTATAAAATCCACCTTAGCGCTGGTATTCCGCCATACATTGACGAAAAACAAAAGTTTCAAATTAGTCTCAGACCAGTGTATGATACGTCCTTAGACGCGTCTGCAGCTCAGCTCCGCTATCCTGCAACAAAAAAGGGACACGTTAGTACAAAAAATTTACACCCGATAGCAAAAAACATAAAAAATTTCAATTTTACAGTACAAATTTCATTAATTTGGTTATAAAGTCACCTGACCTACGAGTTCTGGTCGTTTTTTGCATTCATACGTGTGGGCGCTGCACCCGTGATCGTCACCGCGAAAACAGCACGCGAAAATACCTAGGGACTTGGAAGATATAAAAACTCAAAAAACTCAAAGCTTCATATAGTACCCGTATAAAATCCACCTTAGCGCTGGTATTCCGCCATACATTGACGAAAAACAAAAGTTTCAAATTAGTCTCAGACCAGTGTATGATACGTCCTTAGACGCGTCTGCAGCTCAGCTCCGCTATCCTGCAACAAAAAAGGGACACGTTAGTACAAAAAATTTACACCCGATAGTGTAACGATCTTGTTACTATACATACTGATTCTTATTTTAATCAGTATATAATGATTATAAAACACTTAGGTTGTTTGGGAGTATCACTTATTTTACGTTACTTATTAGATACATAAATCTATTTAATTATAGGGTTACATTCTAATACAACCTTAAACTACATACTTATAACTAGTAAAACAAAATGTACTGCAGCTCGTTCTTACGCCGCGAGCGTCACATGCCACCTACTTAGGAAGGTGAAACGTACGAAGGGGCAGCGGGGAGAGGCCAGTCTCAACGCCACGGCCGATGACTGCCGCCTGCCGCCATCTCGTCATGCGTCGCCGACCTACTTCGGAGCACGCACGTATTACTCTTCTCCAAAATCTTCGTACTACTAATCTACTATATTAAAGTATTATATTGTTAACTCTAAATATATGAAATTATAAAATTACTCGCTGTGCAGTGGAAAACCCCAATTGGGTGAGTGTTGCAAGTGTGCCAATGTAATAGTGGATTGATCTTGGTAAGTGTTCGAGTTACTTACTAGTTATGACTCGACCACTGTATCGTTATAATTGTAATATTAGCGTACTGTTTTACGAGGTCGTTTTGTAGATATTATATATTATATGTATATATATTAGATTAGATATTAGAAATCATGTAATTAAGTAACTGTAGTATAAAAATATTCGTATATTGTAGTATCAAACCACTGAACACGCCTATATTCATAATTATCAAAATACTAGTTATTCATAGCGTCCCGTAAAGGGAATTCATAATTGAAGTAATTAATTGTGCGTAATACATGCTTTTACTTACATAGAAACATTAATTATTAGAATATCACGCGTTCGCAAAATGACCAACATTCTCAAAATGTCCTAAAGTCAATTGTACCTTTTGCTTAGCTGTAATAATCACTGTTTGACCGCCCCATTATACAAGGGAAAACAGAATATTACGCGTTCGCAAAATGACCAACATTCTCAAAATGTCCTAAAGTTAATTTGTACTTGCAGCGTAGCTGTAATCGTCACTGTTTGACCGCCTCACCATTGATCACTATTTATTGCATAGTTACCACTGTGTTTAGCTTTGAGAATTTAAGCAGACAATCAAGCACGAACTTTGGATGGTACTTGAGACACAAAATTCTTGTGGTTTCCAGGGTTCATACTACCAGCTCTTGCCACGAGTATACCTCTGAAGTCTGGGTCTTCAGGGAGTATTCATCGCCCGACGGCCTAGGACCTACCCCAAGAAGCATCACCCTGAACCAAGCAACCAACGCCGGGCTTTCATACCTTCTCCGCTGCGCTTCCGCTGCGCTTCCGCTACGCTTCCAGCTTCTTCGCCGCTAGCTGCTCTCTTACGCTCAGGCCAGTGGCAAATATACGTTGAGCAATCAGTTCAGACGTGTTCGGACCCCGACTCTGTATAAATACCTCCTAATAAAATATTGTTAACCTTTTAGTTGTTGATGTTGTTCTACCCACTAAGTTAGCGATAGGTGGGCGCTTACAGCAAGTAGAAGCGTTACACTGGAGCTGGTAGTATGAACCCTGGAAACCACAAGAATTTTGTGTCTCAAGTACCATCCAAAGTTCGTGCTTGATTGTCTGCTTAAATTCTCAAAGCTAAACACAGTGGTAACTATGCAATAAATAGTGATCAATGGTGAGGCGGTCAAACAGTGACGATTACAGCTACGCTGCAAGTACAAATTAACTTTAGGACATTTTGAGAATGTTGGTCATTTTGCGAACGCGTAATATTCTGTTTTCCCTTGTATAATGGGGCGGTCAAACAGTGATTATTACAGCTAAGCAAAAGGTACAATTGACTTTAGGACATTTTGAGAATGTTGGTCATTTTGCGAACGCGTGATATTCTAATAATTAATGTTTCTATGTAAGTAAAAGCATGTATTACGCACAATTAATTACTTCAATTATGAATTCCCTTTACGGGACGCTATGAATAACTAGTATTTTGATAATTATGAATATAGGCGTGTTCAGTGGTTTGATACTACAATATACGAATATTTTTATACTACAGTTACTTAATTACATGATTTCTAATATCTAATCTAATATATATACATATAATATATAATATCTACAAAACGACCTCGTAAAACAGTACGCTAATATTACAATTATAACGATACAGTGGTCGAGTCATAACTAGTAAGTAACTCGAACACTTACCAAGATCAATCCACTATTACATTGGCACACTTGCAACACTCACCCAATTGGGGTTTTCCACTGCACAGCGAGTAATTTTATAATTTCATATATTTAGAGTTAACAATATAATACTTTAATATAGTAGATTAGTAGTACGAAGATTTTGGAGAAGAGTAATACGTGCGTGCTCCGAAGTAGGTCGGCGACGCATGACGAGATGGCGGCAGGCGGCAGTCATCGGCCGTGGCGTTGAGACTGGCCTCTCCCCGCTGCCCCTTCGTACGTTTCACCTTCCTAAGTAGGTGGCATGTGACGCTCGCGGCGTAAGAACGAGCTGCAGTACATTTTGTTTTACTAGTTATAAGTATGTAGTTTAAGGTTGTATTAGAATGTAACCCTATAATTAAATAGATTTATGTATCTAATAAGTAACGTAAAATAAGTGATACTCCCAAACAACCTAAGTGTTTTATAATCATTATATACTGATTAAAATAAGAATCAGTATGTATAGTAACAAGATCGTTACATAGATGTTCGAGTGTAAGTACTGGGCAAGCCGCCCATGCGTCTCTACTAATCGGCGCGATCCGCCTCCTCTACCAATTCAGACCACAATTGCTTAGACGTGGATACCGGATTGGGAGGGGTCACGAAACCGTCGGATGCAGAAGAGTTCAGCGGAGTCGCTATCTTAACGGGAGCTAGCGTAAGTTCGGTCGCGTCTTTGAAGCTGGCTTTCAATAGCCCAGCCAGCTCGTCGTATTTTATGTCTTCATCCGCGTCGGTGGACACGGTACTGCTGCTCGTTGATGGAGAGGGAGTGAGTGGAACAACGGGTTCGTTCGAAGCACGCCACCCGCTGAAGGAGGGATTACTGGAAACGCCGAATGACGAGTATTTATTCACGAGGGCGGCGTTGTCGATGTCGAGTTCGGGGAGATTGTCGCTCTTGGACGAGACAGATTCGCTTTCCGCAGACTCGTTCAGCTCGTCTACGGGAGTCGAGAAATGACGCGACACCACGTTTACCTCTCTTCCGTCGTAGAAGTCAAGAATGTCGGCGGGATCAGGACTCTCGACCCCCCACTTTTCTTCGAGCATCTGATCTTCCGCCTCCAGGCGCAGTTTCTTTCTGGGAACGACAGGCATCACGCTTTCTTCTAGGTGTCGTTTAATCCTCACCGGGGTATACTTGAGGTCGTGGACGATCCCCTTGGAAATAACACTTTCGTCGGGAGTCAGCGCTTGGGTAAAACAATATCGCACGATAAAGGCGTGCGCGTCTTCGGCGTGGATGTCGCGGGTTTTAAACGCGTACAACATGCGGGTGGGCATCTTCCTCAGAAGCAACAACGGTAGGAGGTGGTACACCGCCATCTCTAGCTGAGCGTTGATCTGCGCTATTCGTACGAGGTCATTGGCGAATATGTCCAACAGGTCCGAGGGATCACGCGCGACGTTGATGCGACGTTCACCCAACCACTTATCGTAGATGTCTCCGTCATGGCCCCACGAAGATGAGCGTAGTACACGAGCGTGAAGGCCCAGAGCGTCCGCTAGGCTACATGCCTGGCGCGTCGTCATCCTGTATTTTTGAAATTGACTTGAAACTTTCGCCCGGATTTCAACATGTATAACGGTGTTTGCAGTACGCGATACGAGGAACGAATGCATCCCGATGGACGCGAGGGCTTCGTTCCTCACATTTTTCGGCGACGACGAAATCGCCGTACCTTCGGCGCATGCGCCAGTATGTAGTTTAATGGCGCCAGCGTTAAATTTAACATATTCCGAAAAACTGTCGCCTTTATTGAATTGAAACATGAACTTGGAAGGACCGCGTGCATGTGTCAGCGTTTTTATCAAACAATCATCACAGGTAGATGATATAATCCAGGCGCTGATAGCAACAGCGCTAGAACTCGTTCCCAAGATATCACCATCAAGCATGGACCTTACCATCCAGCATACGGCGTACAGTAGGGTTTTCAAGCCGAGCCCGGCGGCATGACGTTTATATATGCGCTGAGCAATGGCGCTTACGAACCACTGGCCCAGGGTTCCAGGCTTCACGCCGTGGCGAAATCCACGGTCAAGTATCTCGGAGAAACTCTCATATAGCGGTCTAGAGTTTAAATGGATGTCAATGTCATTGAGGGAAGGCGCAAACTCAGGGATCCATCGACTACGGGCAGATTCGTACTGGTCAATTTTCTGCATCAGACCATCTACCATAGTACTTTCATTGTAGTATCGGTCTACCTCCTCCTTTTCGAGGCAGAGCAGAACACTAGTTATGATGGCAGGCACGTTGGAAGTGCGTCGTAGGCTTACATAAAGTTGGGGGAGGTAATCATGTTTAATAGCGCGCATGGTCCTCTCTCGAGTACCATTTCGGAATCGGCCGGTAAATAGAATAGGTGATGACTCACCATTAATATCGAGCAAAACGTGACCGAAGTTCGCTTCGTCAGTTAGTTCTTCGAATCCGTTCCAGCTGCTTGATGCGAGATCTTTGAGCAAAACACGCGATTTTCGGCTAGAGGTAGAAGCGGCGGCTGCGGTCATTTTTACTGAGCGAGGGTCAAAGTTTAACGGAGGAAAGATGGTTCGCGAGCGTGCTTTTAATGACGCGTTCATAGCACGATATCACGCCTACCACGTGAGAGTGATTACCGCCCGACTTTATGCCTTCGGGCGATGTGAAGCTGCGATGAGAAAAATTTTACCAAAAAACATAAAAAATTTCAATTTTACAGTACAAATTTCATTAATTTGGTTATAAAGTCACCTGACCTACGAGTTCTGGTCGTTTTTTGCATTCATACGTGTGGGCGCTGCACCCGTGATCGTCACCGCGAAAACAGCACGCGAAAATACCTAGGGACTTGGAAGATATAAAAACTCAAAAAACTCAAAGCTTCATATAGTACCCGTATAAAATCCACCTTAGCGCTGGTATTCCGCCATACATTGACGAAAAACAAAAGTTTCAAATTAGTCTCAGACCAGTGTATGATACGTCCTTAGACGCGTCTGCAGCTCAGCTCCGCTATCCTGCAACAAAAAGGGACACGTTAGTACAAAAAATTTACACCCGATAGCAAAAAACATAAAAAATTTCAATTTTACAGTACAAATTTCATTTATTTCGGTTATAAAGTCACCTGACCTACGAGTTCTGGTCGTTTTTTGCATTCATACGTGTGGGCGCTGCACCCGTGATCGTCACCGCGAAAACAGCACGCGAAAATACCTAGGGACTTGGAAGATATAAAAACTCAAAAAACTCAAAGCTTCATATAGTACCCGTATAAAATCCACCTTAGCGCTGGTATTCCGCCATACATTGACGAAAAACAAAAGTTTCAAATTAGTCTCAGACCAGTGTATGATACGTCCTTAGACGCGTCTGCAGCTCAGCTCCGCTATCCTGCAACAAAAAAGGGACACGTTAGTACAAAAAATTTACACCCGATAGCAAAAAACATAAAAAATTTCAATTTTACAGTACAAATTTCATTTATTTCGGTTATAAAGTCACCTGACCTACGAGTTCTGGTCGTTTTTTGCATTCATACGTGTGGGCGCTGCACCCGTGATCGTCACCGCGAAAACAGCACGCGAAAATACCTAGGGACTTGGAAGATATAAAAACTCAAAAAACTCAAAGCTTCATATAGTACCCGTATAAAATCCACCTTAGCGCTGGTATTCCGCCATACATTGACGAAAAACAAAAGTTTCAAATTAGTCTCAGACCAGTGTATGATACGTCCTTAGACGCGTCTGCAGCTCAGCTCCGCTATCCTGCAACAAAAAAGGGACACGTTAGTACAAAAAATTTACACCCGATAGCAAAAAAACATAAAAAATTTCAATTTTACAGTACAAATTTCATTTATTTCGGTTATAAAGTCACCTGACCTACGAGTTCTGGTCGTTTTTTGCATTCATACGTGTGGGCGCTGCACCCGTGATCGTCACCGCGAAAACAGCACGCGAAAATACCTAGGGACTTGGAAGATATAAAAACTCAAAAAACTCAAAGCTTCATATAGTACCCGTATAAAATCCACCTTAGCGCTGGTATTCCGCCATACATTGACGAAAAACAAAAGTTTCAAATTAGTCTCAGACCAGTGTATGATACGTCCTTAGACGCGTCTGCAGCTCAGCTCCGCTATCCTGCAACAAAAAAGGGACACGTTAGTACAAAAAATTTACACCCGATAGCAAAAAACATAAAAAAATTTCAATTTTACAGTACAAATTTCATTAATTTGGTTATAAAGTCACCTGACCTACGAGTTCTGGTCGTTTTTTGCATTCATACGTGTGGGCGCTGCACCCGTGATCGTCACCGCGAAAACAGCACGCGAAAATACCTAGGGACTTGGAAGATATAAAAACTCAAAAAACTCAAAGCTTCATATAGTACCCGTATAAAATCCACCTTAGCGCTGGTATTCCGCCATACATTGACGAAAAACAAAAGTTTCAAATTAGTCTCAGACCAGTGTATGATACGTCCTTAGACGCGTCTGCAGCTCAGCTCCGCTATCCTGCAACAAAAAAGGGACACGTTAGTACAAAAAATTTACACCCTATAGCAAAAAACATAAAAAATTTCAATTTTACAGTACAAATTTCATTTATTTCGGTTATAAAGTCACCTGACCTACGAGTTCTGGTCGTTTTTTGCATTCATACGTGTGGGCGCTGCACCCGTGATCGTCACCGCGAAAACAGCACGCGAAAATACCTAGGGACTTGGAAGATATAAAAACTCAAAAAACTCAAAGCTTCATATAGTACCCGTATAAAATCCACCTTAGCGCTGGTATTCCGCCATACATTGACGAAAAACAAAAGTTTCAAATTAGTCTCAGACCAGTGTATGATACGTCCTTAGACGCGTCTGCAGCTCAGCTCCGCTATCCTGCAACAAAAAAGGGACACGTTAGTACAAAAAATTACACCCGATAGCAAAAAACATAAAAAATTTCAATTTTACAGTACAAATTTCATTTATTTCGGTTATAAAGTCACCTGACCTACGAGTTCTGGTCGTTTTTTGCATTCATACGTGTGGGCGCTGCACCCGTGATCGTCACCGCGAAAACAGCACGCGAAAATACCTAGGGACTTGGAAGATATAAAAACTCAAAAAACTCAAAGCTTCATATAGTACCCGTATAAAATCCACCTTAGCGCTGGTATTCCGCCATACATTGACGAAAAACAAAAGTTTCAAATTAGTCTCAGACCAGTGTATGATACGTCCTTAGACGCGTCTGCAGCTCAGCTCCGCTATCCTGCAACAAAAAAAGGGACACGTTAGTACAAAAAATTTACACCCGATAGCAAAAAACATAAAAAAATTTCAATTTTACAGTACAAATTTCATTAATTTGGTTATAAAGTCACCTGACCTACGAGTTCTGGTCGTTTTTTGCATTCATACGTGTGGGCGCTGCACCCGTGATCGTCACCGCGAAAACAGCACGCGAAAATACCTAGGGACTTGGAAGATATAAAAACTCAAAAAACTCAAAGCTTCATATAGTACCCGTATAAAATCCACCTTAGCGCTGGTATTCCGCCATACATTGACGAAAAACAAAAGTTTCAAATTAGTCTCAGACCAGTGTATGATACGTCCTTAGACGCGTCTGCAGCTCAGCTCCGCTATCCTGCAACAAAAAAGGGACACGTTAGTACAAAAAATTTACACCCGATAGCAAAAAACATAAAAAATTTCAATTTTACAGTACAAATTTCATTAATTTGGTTATAAAGTCACCTGACCTACGAGTTCTGGTCGTTTTTTGCATTCATACGTGTGGGCGCTGCACCCGTGATCGTCACCGCGAAAACAGCACGCGAAAATACCTAGGGACTTGGAAGATATAAAAACTCAAAAAACTCAAAGCTTCATATAGTACCCGTATAAAATCCACCTTAGCGCTGGTATTCCGCCATACATTGACGAAAAACAAAAGTTTCAAATTAGTCTCAGACCAGTGTATGATACGTCCTTAGACGCGTCTGCAGCTCAGCTCCGCTATCCTGCAACAAAAAAGGGACACGTTAGTACAAAAAATTTACACCCGATAGCAAAAAACATAAAAAATTTCAATTTTACAGTACAAATTTCATTTATTTCGGTTATAAAGTCACCTGACCTACGAGTTCTGGTCGTTTTTTGCATTCATACGTGTGGGCGCTGCACCCGTGATCGTCACCGCGAAAACAGCACGCGAAAATACCTAGGGACTTGGAAGATATAAAAACTCAAAAAACTCAAAGCTTCATATAGTACCCGTATAAAATCCACCTTAGCGCTGGTATTCCGCCATACATTGACGAAAAACAAAAGTTTCAAATTAGTCTCAGACCAGTGTATGATACGTCCTTAGACGCGTCTGCAGCTCAGCTCCGCTATCCTGCAACAAAAAAGGGACACGTTAGTACAAAAAATTTACACCCGATAGCAAAAAACATAAAAAAATTCAATTTTACAGTACAAATTTCATTAATTTGGTTATAAAGTCACCTGACCTACGAGTTCTGGTCGTTTTTTGCATTCATACGTGTGGGCGCTGCACCCGTGATCGTCACCGCGAAAACAGCACGCGAAAATACCTAGGGACTTGGAAGATATAAAAACTCAAAAAACTCAAAGCTTCATATAGTACCCGTATAAAATCCACCTTAGCGCTGGTATTCCGCCATACATTGACGAAAAACAAAAGTTTCAAATTAGTCTCAGACCAGTGTATGATACGTCCTTAGACGCGTCTGCAGCTCAGCTCCGCTATCCTGCAACAAAAAAGGACACGTTAGTACAAAAAATTTACACCCGATAGCAAAAAACATAAAAAATTTCAATTTTACAGTACAAATTTCATTAATTTGGTTATAAAGTCACCTGACCTACGAGTTCTGGTCGTTTTTTGCATTCATACGTGTGGGCGCTGCACCCGTGATCGTCACCGCGAAAACAGCACGCGAAAATACCTAGGGACTTGGAAGATATAAAAACTCAAAAAACTCAAAGCTTCATATAGTACCCGTATAAAATCCACCTTAGCGCTGGTATTCCGCCATACATTGACGAAAAACAAAGTTTCAAATTAGTCTCAGACCAGTGTATGATACGTCCTTAGACGCGTCTGCAGCTCAGCTCCGCTATCCTGCAACAAAAAAGGGACACGTTAGTACAAAAAATTTACACCCGATAGCAAAAAACATAAAAAAATTTCAATTTTACAGTACAAATTTCATTTATTTCGGTTATAAAGTCACCTGACCTACGAGTTCTGGTCGTTTTTTGCATTCATACGTGTGGGCGCTGCACCCGTGATCGTCACCGCGAAAACAGCACGCGAAAATACCTAGGGACTTGGAAGATATAAAAAAAAACTCAAAGCTTCATATAGTACCCGTATAAAATCCACCTTAGCGCTGGTATTCCGCCATACATTGACGAAAAACAAAAGTTTCAAATTAGTCTCAGACCAGTGTATGATACGTCCTTAGACGCGTCTGCAGCTCAGCTCCGCTATCCTGCAACAAAAAAGGGACACGTTAGTACAAAAAATTTACACCCGATAGCAAAAAACATAAAAAATTTCAATTTTACAGTACAAATTTCATTAATTTGGTTATAAAGTCACCTGACCTACGAGTTCTGGTCGTTTTTTGCATTCATACGTGTGGGCGCTGCACCCGTGATCGTCACCGCGAAAACAGCACGCGAAAATACCTAGGGACTTGGAAGATATAAAAACTCAAAAAACTCAAAGCTTCATATAGTACCCGTATAAAATCCACCTTAGCGCTGGTATTCCGCCATACATTGACGAAAAACAAAAGTTTCAAATTAGTCTCAGACCAGTGTATGATACGTCCTTAGACGCGTCTGCAGCTCAGCTCCGCTATCCTGCAACAAAAAAGGGACACGTTAGTACAAAAAATTTACACCCGATAGCAAAAAACATAAAAAATTTCAATTTTACAGTACAAATTTCATTTATTTCGGTTATAAAGTCACCTGACCTACGAGTTCTGGTCGTTTTTGCATTCATACGTGTGGGCGCTGCACCCGTGATCGTCACCGCGAAAACAGCACGCGAAAATACCTAGGGACTTGGAAGATATAAAAAACTCAAAAAACTCAAAGCTTCATATAGTACCCGTATAAAATCCACCTTAGCGCTGGTATTCCGCCATACATTGACGAAAAACAAAAGTTTCAAAATTAGTCTCAGACCAGTGTATGATACGTCCTTAGACGCGTCTGCAGCTCAGCTCCGCTATCCTGCAACAAAAAAGGGACACGTTAGTACAAAAAATTTACACCCGATAGCAAAAAACATAAAAAATTTCAATTTTACAGTACAAATTTCATTTATTTCGGTTATAAAGTCACCTGACCTACGAGTTCTGGTCGTTTTTTGCATTCATACGTGTGGGCGCTGCACCCGTGATCGTCACCCGCGAAAACAGCACGCGAAAATACCTAGGGACTTGGAAGATATAAAAACTCAAAAAACTCAAAGCTTCATATAGTACCCGTATAAAATCCACCTTAGCGCTGGTATTCCGCCATACATTGACGAAAAACAAAAGTTTCAAATTAGTCTCAGACCAGTGTATGATACGTCCTTAGACGCGTCTGCAGCTCAGCTCCGCTATCCTGCAACAAAAAAAGGGACACGTTAGTACAAAAAATTTACACCCGATAGCAAAAAACATAAAAAATTTCAATTTTACAGTACAAATTTCATTTATTTCGGTTATAAAGTCACCTGACCTACGAGTTCTGGTCGTTTTTTGCATTCATACGTGTGGGCGCTGCACCCGTGATCGTCACCGCGAAAACAGCACGCGAAAATACCTAGGGACTTGGAAGATATAAAAACTCAAAAAACTCAAAGCTTCATATAGTACCCGTATAAAATCCACCTTAGCGCTGGTATTCCGCCATACATTGACGAAAAACAAAAGTTTCAAATTAGTCTCAGACCAGTGTATGATACGTCCTTAGACGCGTCTGCAGCTCAGCTCCGCTATCCTGCAACAAAAAAGGGACACGTTAGTACAAAAAATTTACACCCGATAGCAAAAAACATAAAAAATTTCAATTTTACAGTACAAATTTCATTTATTTCGGTTATAAAGTCACCTGACCTACGAGTTCTGGTCGTTTTTTGCATTCATACGTGTGGGGCGCTGCACCCGTGATCGTCACCGCGAAAACAGCACGCGAAAATACCTAGGGACTTGGAAGATATAAAAACTCAAAAAAACTCAAAGCTTCATATAGTACCGTATAAAATCCACCTTAGCGCTGGTATTCCGCCATACATTGACGAAAAACAAAAGTTTCAAATTAGTCTCAGACCAGTGTATGATACGTCCTTAGACGCGTCTGCAGCTCAGCTCCGCTATCCTGCAACAAAAAAGGGACACGTTAGTACAAAAAATTTACACCCGATAGCAAAAAACATAAAAAATTTCAATTTTACAGTACAAATTTCATTTATTTCGGTTATAAAGTCACCTGACCTACGAGTTCTGGTCGTTTTTTTGCATTCATACGTGTGGGCGCTGCACCCGTGATCGTCACCGCGAAAACAGCACGCGAAATACCTAGGGACTTGGAAGATATAAAAACTCAAAAAACTCAAAGCTTCATATAGTACCCGTATAAAATCCACCTTAGCGCTGGTATTCCGCCATACATTGACGAAAAACAAAAGTTTCAAATTAGTCTCAGACCAGTGTATGATACGTCCTTAGACGCGTCTGCAGCTCAGCTCCGCTATCCTGCAACAAAAAAAGGGACACGTTAGTACAAAAAATTTACACCCGATAGCAAAAAACATAAAAAATTTCAATTTTACAGTACAAATTTCATTTATTTCGGTTATAAAGTCACCTGACCTACGAGTTCTGGTCGTTTTTTGCATTCATACGTGTGGGCGCTGCACCCGTGATCGTCACCGCGAAAACAGCACGCGAAAATACCTAGGGACTTGGAAGATATAAAAACTCAAAAAACTCAAAGCTTCATATAGTACCCGTATAAAATCCACCTTAGCGCTGGTATTCCGCCATACATTGACGAAAAACAAAAGTTTCAAATTAGTCTCAGACCAGTGTATGATACGTCCTTAGACGCGTCTGCAGCTCAGCTCCGCTATCCTGCAACAAAAAAGGGACACGTTAGTACAAAAAATTTACACCCGATAGCAAAAAACATAAAAAATTTTCAATTTTACAGTACAAATTTCATTTATTTCGGTTATAAAGTCACCTGACCTACGAGTTCTGGTCGTTTTTTGCATTCATACGTGTGGGCGCTGCACCCGTGATCGTCACCGCGAAAACAGCACGCGAAAATACCTAGGGACTTGGAAGATATAAAACTCAAAAAACTCAAAGCTTCATATAGTACCCGTATAAAATCCACCTTAGCGCTGGTATTCCGCCATACATTGACGAAAAACAAAAGTTTCAAATTAGTCTCAGACCAGTGTATGATACGTCCTTAGACGCGTCTGCAGCTCAGCTCCGCTATCCTGCAACAAAAAAGGGACACGTTAGTACAAAAAATTTACACCCGATAGCAAAAAACATAAAAAATTTCAATTTTACAGTACAAATTTCATTTATTCGGTTATAAAGTCACCTGACCTACGAGTTCTGGTCGTTTTTTGCATTCATACGTGTGGGCGCTGCACCCGTGATCGTCACCGCGAAAACAGCACGCGAAAATACCTAGGGACTTGGAAGATATAAAAACTCAAAAAACTCAAAGCTTCATATAGTACCCGTATAAAATCCACCTTAGCGCTGGTATTCCGCATACATTTGACGAAAAACAAAAGTTTCAAATTAGTCTCAGACCAGTGTATGATACGTCCTTAGACGCGTCTGCAGCTCAGCTCCGCTATCCTGCAACAAAAAAGGGACACGTTAGTACAAAAAATTTACACCCGATAGCAAAAAACATAAAAAATTTCAATTTTACAGTACAAATTTCATTTATTTCGGTTATAAAGTCACCTGACCTACGAGTTCTGGTCGTTTTTTGCATTCATACGTGTGGGCGCTGCACCCGTGATCGTCACCGCGAAAACAGCACGCGAAAATACCTAGGAATTGGAAGATATAAAAACTCAAAAAACTCAAAGCTTCATATAGTACCCGTATAAAATCCACCTTAGCGCTGGTATTCCGCCATACATTGACGAAAAACAAAAGTTTCAAATTAGTCTCAGACCAGTGTATGATACGTCCTTAGACGCGTCTGCAGCTCAGCTCCGCTATCCTGCAACAAAAAAGGGACACGTTAGTACAAAAAATTTACACCCGATAGCAAAAAACATAAAAAAATTTCAATTTTACAGTACAAATTTCATTTATTTCGGTTATAAAGTCACCTGACCTACGAGTTCTGGTCGTTTTTTGCATTCATACGTGTGGGCGCTGCACCCGTGATCGTCACCGCGAAAACAGCACGCGAAAATACCTAGGGACTTGGAAGATATAAAAACTCAAAAAACTCAAAGCTTCATATAGTACCCGTATAAAATCCACCTTAGCGCTGGTATTCCGCCATACATTGACGAAAAACAAAAGTTTCAAATTAGTCTCAGACCAGTGGTATGATACGTCCTTAGACGCGTCTGCAGCTCAGCTCCGCTATCCTGCAACAAAAAAGGGACACGTTAGTACAAAAAATTTACACCCGATAGCAAAAAACATAAAAAATTTCAATTTTACAGTACAAATTTCATTAATTTCGGTTATAAAGTCACCTGACCTACGAGTTCTGGTCGTTTTTTGCATTCATACGTGTGGGCGCTGCACCCGTGATCGTCACCGCGAAAACAGCACGCGAAAATACCTAGGGACTTGGAAGATATAAAAACTCAAAAAACTCAAAGCTTCATATAGTACCCGTATAAAATCCACCTTAGCGCTGGTATTCCGCCATACATTGACGAAAACAAAAGTTTCAAATTAGTCTCAGACCAGTGTATGATACGTCCTTAGACGCGTCCTGCAGCTCAGCTCCGCTATCCTGCAACAAAAAAGGGACACGTTAGTACAAAAAATTTACACCCGATAGCAAAAAACATAAAAAATTTCAATTTTACAGTACAAATTTCATTAATTTGGTTATAAAGTCACCTGACCTACGAGTTCTGGTCGTTTTTTGCATTCATACGTGTGGGCGCTGCACCCGTGATCGTCACCGCGAAAACAGCACGCGAAAATACCTAGGGACTTGGAAGATATAAAACTCAAAAAACTCAAAGCTTCATATAGTACCCGTATAAAATCCACCTTAGCGCTGGTATTCCGCCATACATTGACGAAAAACAAAAGTTTCAAATTAGTCTCAGACCAGTGTATGATACGTCCTTAGACGCGTCTGCAGCTCAGCTCCGCTATCCTGCAACAAAAAAGGGACACGTTAAGT